>JAEQML010050757.1:0-47001 GCA_016904865.1 Pissodes strobi
ATCCTGATTTTATTTTATTCAATGGAGTATTTTCAAACCGTAACAACACCTCCCCTTCCTCAATAAAAAAAATAGGATTTTTTTTTTCGGAACTTAACACTTTAAATCCGTCAAAAAATACCATTCATGGCTATTCATCCGGAGGATGCGCCTTTAGATCCTTGGCATGCCAAACACCAAGATTGCGACCGTCCGAATCGACTAGTTCGTATGACCACGGAGAGAGAATCTTATGTACAATATATGGACCCATAAATTTTGGTGCTAGTTTTGACGTAAAATTCTTGGTAGCGTCGGAAATTACGTAATTGCGTTTCCAGACTTTCTGACGTAAGGAAAATTGTTCGTCACGACGCCTTAAATTATAAATATTTTTGCTATTATTATGTGCCCGTTGAAGACGTTTATGTATGTCCTGAAAAACTTGTTCTAAGGCTTGTGCTTTAGCCACAGGATCAAAAGACCTGTTAGCATGCTCTAGATCTGGCTGTCGGGGACTCTTAGTGTAGTGAATCTCACGTCCAAACATGACAAAATTGGGTGTGAAATTTGTAACTTCATGACGTGCTGATCGTATGGCGGCACCTACTTTTGCAAGTTGTTTGTCCCACTGTTTGTGATCGGCAGAAACGTAACTCGACAACATTGTTTTAAGAACACGGTGGACTCTCTCCACAGGATTTGCTTGGGGATGGTAATTAGCTGTATATTTAATACCGATATTATATTTTTCCAACATATCTTTAAAGATTTTGCTACGGAACTGAGTACCATTGTCACAAATAATTTTGTCAGGCACGCCAAAAATCAGTATCACATAATCCTCCAACCACCTGACAATGCCGGAAGCTGTAGCGTTACGCAAGGGGAAAAACATAGCAAACTTTGTGAAAACGTCACATACGGACAGAATAAATGAATAACCCGAAGAAGAACGTGGTAATGGACCGACCAGGTCAATGCTAGCAACCTGCCAAGGGCGAGTAAGAGTAGGCTGTGTGCTCAAGAATTTACCAGCAGGAGGCTTTTGTTCTGGTTTGTTCTTTAGACAGACTTGACAGCGTCGTATATAACGAGCGATATCAGACCGCATCTTAGGCCAATAAAACTGTTGTGCAATTCGGCAAAAAGTTTTAAAGATGCCAAGGTGACCACATGTGGGCGGATCATGGTTAGTCCTGATGATATCGGAACGATCCTTTTGGGGGACCACAGTTAGCCAGGTTTCTTCAGGGGTCGTAAGTGCAGGATAAGCACATTTAACTCGCTTATAAAGACGTCCGTCTTCACACCACCATAGAGGATATTTAGCGGGGTTTTGCTCAACTCTATTACACATTGCCTGATACCATTTATCAGACGAACCGTTAAGGGTTGTCATGACAGTCGAGTTCTCTTGCAACAGATCGATAACAGGAACAGAACGAGAAAGAGCGTCCGGGACAACGTGATCTTTGCCCTTACGGTGAACGATTTCGAAGTCGTACTGCTGTAGCCTAAGTGACCATCTAGCAATCCTGCCTACAGGATCCTTGATGGAATTAAGCCACTTGAGGCTGTAGTGGTCAGTGATAACGGTAAACTTAGTTCCTTCGATATACGGTCTCAACTTTTCGATAGCGAATAAAACGGCAAGACACTCTTTTTCAGTGGTACTGTACTTCCTTTCATTCTTGGTCAACGATCTGCTCAAATAGCAAATAACATGTTCTTCGTTATTTTGCATTTGAGAGAGCACAGCGCCCAAACCGAAATCTGAAGCATCGCATTGAACTGTAGAAGGAAGACCAAAATCAGGGCAAGAAAGTACGGGAGCCTGTATAAGATTCTCCTTGATGATTTGGAAGGCTCTTCCGCAATCAGAATCCCAATTGAACTTGACATTTTTACGAGTTAAAGCAGTGAGAGGCGAAATCAGGGTAGAAAAATTCGGTACAAATCTCCTATACCATGAGGCCATACCAATTATTCTCCGTACCTCGGTCACAGTTGTAGGGGTCGGAATTTTTAAAATGGCCTCTACTTTTTCGGGATCTACAAGGAGACCCGAAGATGTTACGACGTAACCCAGATATTTTAACTCAGACTTACAGAACTGGCACTTCTCGCGATTGAGGGTAAGTCCTGCATTCAAAATACGATTCATAACCTCTCGAAGGACACGGATATGTTCGTCAAAAGACGATGTGCAGATTATCACGTCGTCAAGGTAGACAAATACGTACTGCTCTAAATCAACACCGATGACACGATCTATAAGTCGTTGCCAGACAGCTGGGGCATTAGTGAGCCCAAAAGGCATACGTTTAAATTGAAACAAACCTCGGGATGGAACAGTAAAGGCTGTCAGTGGTCGCGACTCCGGAGCTATCGGAATCTGCCAATACGCAGATTTGATATCTAAAGTGCTCAAAAATTGGGCATCTCGCAACTTATCAAGTGTAGCGCTCACGTAAGGAATAGGATATGAATCGGGGATTGTTATTCGATTCAGACAACGAAAATCTACACAAAATCTCCAATCGCCAGACTTTTTCTTCACCATAACAATGGGTGATGACCAAGGGGACTCAGATGGTTCCACGATATCATCCTTCAACATTTGTTCTAACTCTACATGGACTGTCTTAAGTAAAGCTGGTGAAAGGGGGTAATACCGTTGCTTGATTGGAGAAGAATCAGTCTTAATTACAAGTTGTACAAGATTAGTACATCCGAGCTTATCTCCCATCCTTGAAAACGTTTCATCGATAAGAGAATCGAGAATATGACGTTGGTCTGTCGCAAGGACATCAAGAGATTGAAGAGACATTATTTCGGGGGTGGACTGATTATCTGTTCCAAAGGACCATTCTCCAGCGTACAGATCAGGAACGATCTTCATCTTCATCCAAAAGTCAACACCAAGGATAAGCTCATGAGGCAATGACGGAATTACTAAGACGTCCATTAAAATCACACGGTCACGTAGTTGAAAAGGTAGCTGAACGGAACCAATAGATTGACATACTTGACCATTGGCCACAGTACAATCTATCCTATCACAAGTATTAAGCTTAGACAAAGACTGAACAATAATCCAGCCGGTACGGCCAACAATAGTACGGGAGCATCCTGAGTCAAGAAGACCCTTAAAAGACTTACCGTAGATTGAAACTTCCAGAAAGGGACGTGAGTCACCTTTAGCGTGAGTCAAAATATAATCAAGGACAGCACGGTTTGCTTGATTAGCTTCACTATTAGATATTTGGGAAGACTGAGAAGATTTTACAGCCTTCCCGACTGTGCGTTTTTTTTGCAAGTCGGACAAGTTCTTATGGTACAGTTAATTTCGCCACAACGGAAACAAAACATCGTTCTAGGTTTGCTACATTGCTTAAAACCATGACCTATCTCTCTGCAATTCCAACACAAAATTGTCGAAACGGCATCCACAGGAATATCTCTCTGATTCTCCACAGTAATGCCTTCAACACCGAAATCTGGGGTAGGAAGACATGGACCATTTATGGCAGCCACAGGATATGTTGGTCTGTGATATGCCAACTCAGGCTCCAGAAGATATCGATAGTTTGTTGGAGGTGGTGCAAAACGTTTTATCCTAACCTCAGTCTCCTCAATAGACCGGCTTAATCGAACGAGGTCCTGAATAGACGAAACATGTTGAGTAGCCAACCGAGACTGAATGTAGGGCAGTGCATTACGTCGTATGATCTGTAGTCGAGTGTTTTCGTCAGGCATAGTTGGTAATTTCCTAAATAAATTTTCCATGGCAACCACAAATCCAATCACTCGCTCATGAGAACCCTGAGTACGATGACGTATTTCGTCCCATAAGGCGTATTCGTAATCGGATGGCTGAAATGCTTCTTTTAGTTGATGGACAAGGTCATCCCAAGAAATAAAGTGACAAGTTCGGTACCATAATAAAGCTTCTTTCGTGAACAACTCCGGTGCCGAGCGTAACAGTTGCTCCTTGGAAACACCACGAGATAATCGAAGCTCTTCCACACGTTCTAGAAAATCATTAACACTTGTCTGTCCACTAAACTTCAAGTTCCATCGACTTACATCATAGAACGGTTGTAGATTTCCAATACCACTCAGATTTGGTACAAAGTTCGAGCCACGAAGGGGTGAATGTTGAAAGTTATCTAGTCCCTCAGCTTTATTGGAGTATCCGTTAGGATGCAATAGCTGTTCATTTCGCTGGGACTGATTTGCGTTAGCAACATAAGGCCGTACTTCAGGTACCGCAACATAGGGAGTACCAGATGACAAGACCGGTGCGGCCAGATGTCGGAAATTTTCACATTGAGACATAGCGGTTTCGGGACAAATCCTTATTCCTTGATGACGAGGATTTGCGTCCAAGACTGTGGACGATGCACGAGGTCGAGAAAACCCTTGACTAGTGTGTCTAGCACCAAACTCACAACCCTCAACATGATCCAAAGTTTGTGCCTCTTGATCCAACAGGACACTAGTAAAATTCGAACGCCCTGCAACTGAATATCGATTAAAATTTTCTGGCTGACGAAATTCCGAAAATCTCCCCAAAGCACTCATCGGTGGTGGTCTCAACAAACGTCTGTTCGGAAGTTCAGGACTGACAGAAGGCATCGCTCGTTCGACCGCAGCATCATCAGCACTAGCATTAGCTTCATTATCTAGCTGGACAGTATCGGATAAATCTACCAAATCAAAGGCAACAGGTGTTGTTTCCATGGGAGGAAGCGTTGGTTCACTATGGTCGACAGGTACATCCAGGGGATTGCTACGTGTACGAGACTTACCATGAGTAGATATATTAGCTGGTCTTATCAGCTGATGCCTAGTACTTTCCAATGCTCTCTCAGACAATCGTAGTGGTTGAGTAATTTCCGAAATTCTACCTTCATATACCAAAGCCAAATTATCAAACATTTCAACACATCTCGCGATTAATGTGTTTCTAAGAAATTGTTCCTGAGGGTCGACAGGAAAAATTCGACTTAATCGCGCCTCAACATGCGTCAAAAACGTAGTGACCCGATTTCGTTCACGTTCGCTATTTTTGTAATCAAAATTTTTAATATCGCGTTCTAATTCATGAAGTTTAGCCTTACACAGACAGAGTTCGCTATCAGTTGGAAAATTTGATGACTTAGGTGGGAGCATGCGCCCTTCGCGTTCTAATCGTAAAGCATCTCTCAGTTCAGACCGCTTTTGAGCCATACGACCCGTAATCGGCAAGCCACGAATCGCAAGCTCGTATTTTAGCTCCTCGGATCCCAATAGATTTACCTCCATTGCCATTGGTATTTCAGACCAAATTTATGATAAATAATATATAGTTTATGATTCTTTTCTTTCAAGAACCCGCCCTCTACTTAAAAAAAAAACAATTAAAAAAAAATATTCAAAGTAAGGCTAAAAAAAAACATAAACCAAAGAAAAACTAATTTCAGATACACCCTAAAGGTTTACTAACAAAGCAGTACTTCAAAATTTTTTTTTTAATTTGTAGCAAGAACATCCACTACAAGCAAGTAGTTATTATTATGTTAATGATATAAAAAAAAATCCAATAAAACAAAAACAATTTAAAAAAAAACACCTATCAGCGAACACCAAAAAACTGGATTCGCTTGATTAACCTTAATAATTTTAAAATAATTTTGCTTTAAATACCAAATAGTTAAACAAAATATATCTAATATTTAAATGCTGAAACAAAAAATATATGTATATGTATGTATAAAACGCAGCCTTTAGTATAGTATATTCGCCTTTACAATAGTGCATTAAAAACTAAATAAGACTATACATTAAAAATCTTCAAACTGTTCAGTGTTACGCCAATAAGTATCAATGCAGCATTTAATATTCAGAATAACAAGTATTTGAACAGAAAAGTGCACCAACACCTAAACTTGTAGCACCCAACAAACAACAATGAATACGCAATAAAAATAATATAGCTATCTATCACAAAACAAAAAAAAAATAAATTTGAAATTACTTCACTGTCGCCCGAAAATAATCTCTCAATATCAACCTTGCACCCAACAGAATAAAATTTGAACTATATTTCCAAAAAAATAAATAATAATAGATTAAATTTATACGTCTAGTACTTACTGCGGTAAATTAAACAAACATCGCTTTAAGTATGGGCAACGTAATTAACATACAGAAAAAAATAATAATAATAATAATCCCGTTATCAGGCGCCAATTTCTATTACGATAAGTTATAAAAAATTTTAATAAACCCCTAAATATTTCTCAACTGAGTTCTACTCAGGCCGTTATCCTAATTACTAAGTGTGGCTACAACTAGTGTTCTTTATTTCAATAATCCAGGATTTTATTTGGCTCTCCGACTAGCAGTACCAGATGTAGTAGAGTGGTGTGGGTAAACTAAGAATAAAACAAAAACTAAGCGCCACCTGTTTTTGGCCTCAAAGCAAAATCCTGGATACGATGAAATGAACAAAAAAAAAAACAGGAAAAGTAAATGGTCAGAAATAAATAAAACACCAATTGAAGCAGTAGTTCTGGTTAACGGCTTTAATTAATAGAAACAAAGAAAGAACCAAAATTACCAACAAAGTAGCTCGAATATTTGAAAGATATTAATAGTATCGTGTTCCCAAAAGAACGCCTAAGCTCTCCGGTTCAATTACCGAACGCACTCACCAGCGACAACTGACAGTTGGCAACCAGTTTCTTTTCTTTACGTCGGCTTATTATTGGAAAAACGTAAACAAACCATTATAATCATATAATTTATGAAATTATGATGCGTTTTTCCCTTTTTAAGAACACAAGTGATGATTATAAATTCGCTAGAACAATAGTTAAACTGTTAAATTACGAGTTAAATATTAAATTGTTAAATTACGTTACCCAGATCGAGAGTTGGTGATATTATAATTTGTAATATTCAGTATCGAAAATTAATATGTTTAGTTGGTTAGGTTAGGTGCAAGGAATTAAAAATGGAAATGTTATAGTTAAGTTAAATCCTGTGAAGTGATTCGGTCAAACTTTCAGGAGTATTTAATTACCTATTCAGCAATTAGCAAGAATGTCACAAGAAATCAACTTTATACGGGGCTCGCTTAAAAATAGACCGCATAGAGGAACGACATTAAAAAGATAGTTTTTACGAACTGCTTTAACGGGTGTATTCCTGAGGTAACACACTACACAGACAAGCCTGAGATACTGGAAGCTGGTGTCGGTGTTGCTCGGCGTCACAGGTACAGGTGGTACTCGCAGCAACAATCCAGGTGGCAGCTACTTGAATTTTCGAATATAACCAATACAAAAAGGGGCCAATGAGTTATCAGTGGCCTCTCACAGACAAAATCAGGAGTTTTTAGATGTTTAATCAACTATATTAAAATTGGCACAATGCTACAACGGTGCAAGACACATTCTCTTCTTGCCACCAGTTATGAAAGTTAAGATTAACTCCTTAGAGTAAAATCGGCAGGAAATGCCCAGAAAACCACAAAACAGCTCTGTAGTAGCTTTCTTTTGACGAAATTATACAAAATTCTCTGTTCTCTTTTTTTTAAAACAAGGTCCCGAAACTCTTGGTAACAAATCCAGGGATACCTTTGATGAAAATAAATTTTGACAGACACATGACATATCTGTTTGACTGTTATACATTTTTGAGATTAAATCAGAATATTTTACTACTTTTTCCAATTTTCTATGATATTTCAGAAGGATTTGTGAAAAGTATCTGTTAAAAACCTAAAGACCTTACAACAAACCTTCCAGGTAGCAACAATTTTACTCCTTACCACTCATATTTGCAACAATTTAGATCTTTGTTATTGTCTTGATAACTGACCTGCACATTAATTTTAATAAATTTAATTGTAGTTGCAATAAAGAAAGGTATTATTAAGTTACTTGTAAAGAAAATGGTGTCTAAAAGTTAAATTTGATTTGAAATTAACCAGTCTACAGTTTGTATAAGAGAAATTTAGTACTTAAAATTGTAAACTTCCGATCTTTGGGTAACATAACGATTACCTACCTACTAAAAAGAATACAAGAAACTTAAGCATTCAATACATTAATAATCAATACATTAATTTACAAAGCAAAATTAAGGAAGAGGCGAGTAAACATATGCACGGCTTGGCAATATATGTGAATAGGCTATGAAATTCATTTAGAAGAACATTCTGTGATCTAATTATTGTTTTATTTGCTTTTCCAGAGTTTTGGCTGATCTATGAATACAGAAGGTCGAATGGAAAAACTCAGTTGGCAAAAATGATCAACCATTAGTTAAAATAGTGAAGGTGATTTGATGTAAATTATCACTAGAAAATAAATGCATTTGGACTAACCAGTTTAATATTTTTATTCAATCTAAATTTTAAGAACTAAGCGCTGGTAAGTAAGATTTATCCTGATTTTATTTTATTCAATGGAGTATTTTCAAACCGTAACAACTTGTCTGTCACTTGTGCTTGATTTTTCTTACATATTAATTAATATATATGTATTCGGGTTCACTTTGCTCCTGATATGTGGAAAAAACTCGAGAAGATGGCAGTTGCAAATTAAAGGGTGTTCCCACCATTTTCTCATCATTTTCCAAACCAGAAAAGAAGAGAAGGCCTCCACCCACGGCCACCTATACGACAAGGTCAGGAAGCAGCAAATTATGAGTCATCACAGATCGACCATTGAATTTGCGGATGAGACAAAGTCATTTTCATTCCTGCCTGCGCGCTATGTCTTCGTGATGCAACCAATAGTTTGTATGTGCACTGGTGGTTTACTGGTTTGCATGATTAGCCTTCGCTTCGGCTACTCGAGTTCAAAACCCCGTCGGTGTTTTAAATTTTTTATTTAAGGTTATATTTCTAAACTGTTTCTTGTTTTTGGGTATGTCTTGGGTTAGCACTCGGTTAGTTTCCTTTTCTTGAGCCCCCGTAGCGAGCGGAGGGCCATTCGAAAAGTGAAATATGCGAAGGAATGAAATGATGTTGTCGGAGTATCGTCAAGTGACCACTGTCCATTGACATGTATGAGGTCGACCGAAACCGAATCGAAATATAAACAAACTGTAATGGTAATGAGTGTAAATTCTTTTTCATAATACCTCTCTGAAAACTATCATTTCCGACGTCTCTGTAGAACAAAGAAACCAAGTCTTTTCTTTCGGTCTGGGCACGGAAAAAAATTTCCCGGTCTCTAATTAGGGAGCGGGAAAAGTTTTCCCGTTCCCTGATTTTAAGTGCTAAATTTGCAGTTATTTAGTCACAGAATCAGCATAAAGCACGATACACCTACACACGGTATGTCAGGAGCTTGGACGAAATTGCGATCAACCTGCGCATGACGTCACGCGCGTCGCACGATTCCACGCTAGAAGACATCTAAACATTGAAATTTGGAATTCGATACACGTAACACGTAGGTATATCGTATATGGGCCAGTGGATTTTACGTTTTGTTCTTTTGAAGTGTTAAAAGCACAAAATAAGTGGTATAAAATATGGTGAATTGTGCAATTGCGGGATGCAAAAACTATACACGAGTTACGAAAGGGACTGATATAAGATACTTTCGATTCCCAACACACGAAGACCTGACGAAACGATGGATAGTTAGTTGCTTGCCGTCGAACGGATAAAGTTAATTAAAAAAAAAATAGTAACTGCTACGCTACTCTTATTAATATATATATTCTGTAAAAATATAATAAGTAATATACTCGTAAGTAGATATTTAGTTTGGTAAATGAAGTTAAATATTTTATTTTTAACTTCGCTAAATTATTCTTGTTTCTATCTTTTAGTTCCATTCTTGCATAGTAGAGTTTATTGAAATGAAAACTTCTTTAGGTGTGTTTTGCGTTTTTTTTTGTGGGGGTTGAATGAGACCGAGCCGTCAATCGTAAAAAAAAACAATAGCATGGCATGAATGGTATGTTGAAAAATGAGTCGGTTAAATTCCCAGGGAAAGGGGGGTGCACGGCCCCCTCTGCCCCCCCCCCTGTCTACGCCAATGGCCGGATATGTTGTTCACAAATTTAGGGGAAAATATAATTTAGGAACAGGAACTGAAATTAAAAAAATGAAAATAGATAAGTCGTCACAAAATTGGCTTACTTTTATTTCATGGGGAAATCTGTTGTATCCAAATGAAGATTTGATACAAGTTACTAAATTAATGGAGTCCGAATTTAACAGTATGCATGAAGAATTTTTGGCAAGTGGAAAATTCTTATTTAAAAAGTTGGTCCAAAGAACTATGAACAGGCTAGATGGCAATATTAAAATTCCTTACGAAGTTCTCCTTTGTTTGTCAAGAACCCGCACATACATTAGACTTCGAGATCTTAATCGTAAAATAAGCTTTGAGAATGAAAAAAAAATTAGACCGAAAAGTATCAAAATTTGCAGACTATAAAAAAAGACATAATATTAAGTATTTTTAATTAATTATATATTTTAATGTTAATTAATTGTTTTTAGTTTCTTTTAATTCCCATTGAAACAGATAATAAAAGTCATTAATAGTTGGGTGATTTTTAATGCCTTTATTTTTGTCATTCAGTATATATTTTTACATGTTCCATGTTTGTATTTGCTGCTGTCCTAAATATATTATTTTAAACCTAATAATGACCTGCTTTATTTTCAAATACCCATTTTTAGTTTTTATTACATATGTATACGATATATTAAGTATTTCTATTACTCTTAGGTACATTAATTTGTCAGTAGGTAAATATATCAATATATTCTTAAATCCAATTAAATGTACCCCACTAAATGATCAATCATATTAAATATGCATGATATATAAGAAATAAACGTAGTTGTTATAATCCTATCCATAAGATTGGCATACATACATTTAAATTTTGCGACGCACGTGACGTCACAGGCGGGGCAATGACGGAGAACAACTGTCGTGCGTAGGGATGCACAAAATTTCAAAAACATCGATATATCGAATATCGATGTATCGAATACTTAAACATCGATATGTAAAAAATATCGCTTCTTAACCATCGATACATCGAAAATATCGAACAAATTACATCGATGTATCGTAAAAATATTATATATATTTAAGCTTTCTACATAATATCATAATTATCATCTATCATATACATATATCTTGCAAATAATAAATATTTAAGCCAACTTGACTTGACAAATTACTCGTACTGCCCGATGTTTGAATTTTCTTGCCACAGAAATTGCATTTTGCCAATGTTTTGTCAAGTTTGTTGGTTGTGAAATACTTCCACAAAGCGCTTGGAGCCATGCCATATCAATCACTAAACACCGAAATTACTAAAACACGCCAAATTTTTAAGAACAATAAGAACAAAGAACAGGATAACATAAAAGGAACATACTAATTAAATGATAACAAGTAGGTATATAAAAGTAAAATATAAATATTCTAAGGATGAGGCAGAGGAACCACCCGATAAAAGAATCTGCGAATACAGTTGCGACATATTTGATGTTTTACTTCAACTAAGCTGGCATGGTCTTTTCAAGTTGTGAATGGTGAGAGCTCTTCGCGAAAACCATTTATCAAGTGATGGCAGATAGATCTGAAAGCTGTTTGTTTTACAACGGCGTTCTTAGAATTTTTGTTTTAATTAATAAACTAATAAATTCGTCAATATAGCTACTCTTAATTACCTAAGTGCACTGTAGAACATAATTTAACGTGTAAAAAAAATGAATAACAGAACAAGTTTGTATAAAAACTATAGAGGAAAACAATGCCAAAAACGTTGTTTTTTTGGGATCCAATAGATGGCGATACTGGTAGTGGTTCTTGGGTATTGTGCCTTAAAGGCTCTTAAAGCCACTGTATTTTCGCCCTTATATATATTTATCTATGACTGTATTCTTGGAAATTGACGAGAGCACAAAGTTTTCGATCTCTTGTTCGTGTTACGTCATAGTCATAGGTGGAAAAAAGATGAAGCGTAAACGTAATTGCGCGTAACTATCGCGTTGTGATGTATCCATCGATATATCGACGATATATCGTATATCGTTGTCACATTAAAATCCATCGATGCCAAAATATCGATATTTAAGTGTCGATATATCGATATTTTCGATGTATCGGAAAATATCGTGCATCCCTAGTCGTGCGCACACCGGAAAAGCCTAGTTTCCGGACTGGTAATGAAATATACTATTTTGGATTTTAAGGGTAATCATTATGTTTGATAGGGGTCGAGGGGCTTTAACTTAAAGGGAAATTATTTTAATGTGTTTTGATTTATTTTCTGTTCACCTAAATTACCAGACATTCTGTCTCTGGCATTACGTTGATCTTGCCCTTCTACTACCTATAGTGCTTCCTTATTAGTCTTAAAATAAGACAATATGGTAAAACTGGACACAAGTTTATTAATTATAAAAATAAATATGAGAAATACCTATAGACATGAAATAAAAATCATATCAAAGATAGGGATAAACTAAAGTTACGAGTAGTAGATGAACGGAATATCTGAATAACATAATTGTTTTGTTTTGTATTATCCTTGTTGGCTTATAATTTCCATTTTTGATTAATATGTATGTATTATAAACTATGTGGTTAGTTAATAACAAATGTGATTACAGTTAAATGAAATATGTAGCCCAAGATCAAAGCAGTTGCAAAAGGCAGTATTTTACGTAATAAGTGTTCAAGTCAAGTAGATTTCTCAGAGTAAAGCGAGTTAGAAAAAGTAAAAGGTATAGGTGTATAGTGTATGGTTTTTTTTAGTGATGGGCAAAACTGCTATTTTCAAATAACAGTTAAAGCAGTCGCAGCTTTTTTTCAAATAGCAGCTCTCAAATAGCTGCTTTGTAATAGCAGTTTATAAATCACTGTTACTGGCACCTGTGCAACAGCCCAGTGGCGTAACTACCATAAGACAAGTAAACGCAATGCGTTGGGGCCCCCCAGGCTTGGGGGCCCACTCGTCCAGTACCTAATATTGAAGGTTTCTATCAACTGAACCTAGGAACACCTTTCTGTCAAGCAAGGATTCTTTTTTATTAAGTTCTGCATAATTTAATACCTAATGAAAAGTTTGGCAACATCAGCGTCGCGACACTCGTCAGTCGCCGATCAGGATTATTCCTGATTTGATTCGCAGTGAGCACCATCGTCTTTTGAGTTGACATCCCGGGAATCCCGTTTTGTTGACATATTTTAACCTGTTGCCAAGAGCATTACCTTACCATTATCTTATAGTTTTAGTACCTGATACGCTAATTTTGCCTACGTTTTAAAAATGAGTGACCACAAAAAAAATATAAAAGCGCCCGCAATTAAAAGAAAACTAAAAAAGTATTGGAATTAGAGAAAAATTGCGAAAATGTTTTTTGTTCGACGAAATCGCAGTCTGAGCCAAATTTGCAACCATTTACGTTCAAACGCGATGACATTGGGGACAATAATTATATTTCTTAAGACGAAGATCACTCAGAATATTTGATCGGTATAACACAACTTCAGTTGGCTAAGCCACGGGCATCAGCACAAGCGACCTAACTTTTCTGTGTGCTAAAACTAAAAAGTTCTATGAAGCTGAAATATCGTCAGACACCGTAATATCAAGTAAAGACACAATACTCGAAAGTGATTTAGGTCATTTTGTTAATAAATCATTAAGATGTAAATGTGAAAAAAAAAACTTTAAAAAATTGAGCTTTCAAGTAAAATTAGGGATGAAAGAATAGAAGCTGGGCGTATAAAGAAAAATATGCTAGATTTTGAGTTGAGTTGGTATTCTTATCTATTAGGTTACATTATGTGTTATCAGAAGTGAATTTTACTTCCAAAGTTTTATGAAAAGAAACAATTGCTTTGGACGAAGCTAGTTCTGTTCTACTAAGGACAAAAAGGAATGTGAGAAAACTACCGTCAACGCTATAATGGGGTTCTAAAAGAAGCACGAACAACTGCTCTGAAATGGTACATTACAACTAATTTTAGGAGTAAGCGACAAGTTATTAAAAAAAGTATTTGATGAACTAGGTTTAGATCATCCTTTTGAAGTGAAAACTTCTTTAGGCGCGCTCTGCACTCTTTTTCTGTGGGGGTTGAATGAGACCGAGTCGTAACGTAAGGTATCGTAACGCTGCATGTTCCCGTATAGGTAGAGGGCTGATATTTTCTGGGGATGTAGCCGGGGGAAAAAGATCCTGGACGAAAACGGGACCCCGTACCTCACCCCGTTTAGTCAAGGAAAGGGGGGAGAAGTAAAAATTTAAATAATTAATTTCGGGACAACAGGAAGAGGTACGGGTTCGAAATTTTTATGGTAAGTACACCACATTGGGGGCCACCTTAGACCATACAGGGGGGACCGGGGCTCTAATTTAAGGTGGGGTTATTCGGACAAACGATGACCCCGCTTGTCCACGTTTTCACTTCTATCGTGTGGTTTAAGCACTCACAATTTTTTTTTGTAAATTGGTGCCTTTTATCAGCTATTGACATTATAAAGTCTCAGTTAACAACTAGATTTACAGGTTTAAATAAGATAAGTGGCATCTTTTTGTTTTTGCAACCTAAAAATCTCATAAATTCAACAAAATCTCATCAACAATAATATTCTCAAATCATATTGCAAAATTTCTCTTACAATTTATAAAAACAGGGTTAAATCAAGAAATAACTGCAAAAAAATGTTGATTTAAACAAATTTACATTGACCTACTATTATTTTTTACCATGCCGATTATTTATGTGTCAGCTGAAGAATCTTTTAGTAAACTAAGTATTTAAGGAATCAAATAGGGCATGCAAGATCGATTTCAATATTTATCTTTAATTTCCGTCGAAAGTGAAGCGCCCAACAAATTAGATCTTAAATATGCATATGAATTTGCAGTGTGTAAAACGAGAAAAAATCGTTTTAGATTTTAATAAGTTTATGTCGAGTGTAGCTTTAAACTAGGGAAATTTCATTAATATTTCCAACTTCATTAATAAATACTACTTGGTTAAAATTTAAAGTTATTTTAGAGTTTTGCTTCTTTTGATAAAAAAGAAATAATTTGATGTTATATGTAAAATAAATAAAAAAATTAAAGCTGGTTGTTTAATTTTTATTTAGTAATTGTGATTTGTTACTGAAAATGGGGCCTCCTTATGTATTTTGCGTTGGGGCCAGAATTTTTTAGTTACGCCACTGCAACAGCCGTAAAAGTTAAGGCAGGGGATTCCTTTTAACCGCATAAAATATAAGAGGCGATTTTCACGGTGATAAGTGACGATGTGATGCGGACAACAAGCTATTAAGAAATTTAATAGTATATTATTTTATATGGAGGAAAAGTGATACTTTTCATGGCGCGCTCGTGTTCACCTATTCAGTACTACGGAGGGCTGTAGGGTAGGAGACCGAACGTTTATGGCCGCCATATACGTATTAAATTTTAATACGTATATGATGGCCGCATTTGCGATTTCTGTCCATGTTTTTGGTTAGTTCGCTGGGTTGGCCGACAGAGGCGCAGCGATCGCATCCGCACTTAATTTTTCGTGTATTAGATACACCAACGCGAGATTTTTTTGGATTATTTGTGTAAAAAACTATTTATTACTGTCTTTTTGCGTTGTTAATATAAACAATGAGTGACATAACTTGTTATACAAGTAGAGTTTGCTTCGTGTCGGGATGTAAAACGGGTTATTCTTCTGATAGGAAGCTCAGGAAAGAACGGGGAGAGAACAACCCAAGTCTCTTTCCAGCTCCTAACGTAAGTAAAATATTTGTTGATAAACACTATTAACGATTAATGCATTCGTTAAAATATATACTTTCGATTTTATAAAAATTTTAAAAATTACATCAATGTTTAGAATGTTTGCAAACAACATAACCTAAAAACTCTTGGGAGTAAAATTATTGTATAGTAATAAGAACAAAAATTAATATGATTACATTAAAAATAGTTTAATTATTCGCCTTTTTAACAAGTATTATGTTTAAACACTAGTTTTCAGATCTATATTGCCAATATCTAAAATAAGGCCATTTTAACCTAGCAACATCCCAAGTTATAACTTAGGTGGTAGGAAATCATACAAAATCCCTAGATGTTCATTAATATGTATTCTTTTTAGGATCCTGTAACATTTCAAAAGTGGTAAAGAACAATTCCTAGACAAGATAAAATATTTGGTGTAAAAGATGTTGTATGTGCGTTGCACTTCCCAGAAGAGGATATTTTGCGTTTTTACGAAACAAAATTGGCTGATGGCACCATTAGTAGAATTCCGAAAGGAAAACCAATATTAAAGAATGAGTCAGTACCAGTGATATTTCCTAATCTCGCTTTTTATTTATCAAATCCTAAAAAAAGGTGAAAACCACCATGTGAGCGAACCGAGGAGCGAACGAAGATACAAAACATGAAACAAAAATAAAACATATACCATTACACGATCCACCTAAAAGTACTATTACTTCAGCTGGAGTTGAAATGCCAGGTCATAGCTTAGAGGAAACTCCCGATAAGCCACTAGTCAATAACGAAATAGATGCAGCATTTGTTTTGTTTGAAAATTTGAAAAATAATTATTATAACACAATTTGCACTCCAAATAAGCAGTGGTCGGGTACATTTATTTGTGGAAAAAATGAAGTACTTTTTGCTGAATGGGATGATATCTATACCAAAACCATACCATACCACAACACCAAACTATACCACAAAAAAAAATTGTGATACGCCAGGATATGTCTTTTAAGGTATTGGATTTTGATTTGGTTAATTCCCATGTTAGTAATAGAATATTTTTTATCGAATATTTAATCACTTGCTACATAATTGGGATAATAACAAGTATTTACAACTAAGTATATATGAGCCCAGTCACATATATGTTGGAATTCTCTGATGTTTTGAAATAGACTTCTCGACATGTGTAAATAAAACAGTTGTAATTTGATTCCGAATATATTTGATTTTAAGTAAAAGTTAAATCTTGACGCTTTGGGTCATAGTTAACTACTGAATTTTTTGATACTAATAAAATACTTTCCACCACACTTATTACTTATTTTATGAATGTTTTAAGGTGTTGTTTGGGAAAACTGAAATTAAACTTTATGGTGGACACAAAATATTTTTTCTTCAAACGTCAGTAAATCCGTCATTACTCGACTGTGTAGGCGGCCGTGAAGTTTCGTTTTTCTTCCGCCGGAGCTTTACTTTTCACTTTTCCGCCGGCGGAGGTAAAAGTGTTGTCATAGCAACATAGATACAATACAAACAGACCACAAAATAAGCGTCAACAACTCAAGATTTATTAAACTACAATTTGTATTTATCACTCAATTTGTGACTGCATTTCTAAAAATCACTAATTTAGGAACAAATTGGTTATTATTTAATCGAACTTACTCAATAACTGCTTATCAATACGGAATTAAAACGCAATCGGAGACGCCATCTTAAAGAATAATTATTTTTGACAGTGTCCACTGACAGCTTTATGTTAAATTCATCGACACCGGTCTAAGCAAGGCCACCTACGACCGTGGTCTAAGCCGCCTTGCGAACCCATTTATCTTTAATAATAATTAGATATTATTACTATTAAAAAGAGATGTTTTTGCATTAATTTGTCGACATTTGAAGAAAAAACAGCATATTTTATTTGGAGGAAAAGTTACTTTTCATGGCTTGCTCTCTATTACCAGCCTCACTCCGTTCGGCTGTTAAACACGAGCGCGCCATGAAAAGTATCATTTTTCCTCCATATAAAATAATATACTATTCAGGCTTTGATGAGATAGAAAATATACTAAAACCCATTAACAAAATGAAAATATGTTCAGGAATTAAATTGATAAGGTGGGTAAATATAGGTATATTTTGAGGTATATCTGGGTAACAGATCTGTCATTTTTTTTTTATATTTTTTTAGTGCCTGAGTGTCTACTTCATCACTACATAGGTACTACTAAGTACAATAAGTATGTCGGATGTAACTAACTTACTCCTTAAATTGTGTTGTGTGTTGCTGCCGAGGTTGCTGCTTAACAATATTTTGTTCTTAGTGGTGTGACGCTATACCTATGAATTTATGCATAGGAATTATTGTACAGTATTGATAGTTTGTGGTTTTCATCTAATGCGTTTCATTACACTTCCTAATTTGTATACACCTGTTCTCTGAATAACTTACATATATAAATAACAATATATAGGTACATAACAATTATAAAAGACATATAAGACATCTACTAATATTCTACTAAAGTAAAGAAAATAGTTCTATAGTATTTTACACTAAGTTTGATTTTTTTATTAATGTTACTCATCATCTGACTCATTTCAGCTACTATTGAATACTGTCGATATGCACTCTTTGATCTATATGGGAGCAGGCTTCAGTTGGGTTAACATACTCTTGGCGTGGTTTAAGAACAAAATAAAATCGTCTTTATAATTATTTATTTTGGAATAAAATAAGTTATCTGTCTATCTATCATAGATAGGTTGAGACAAGTTACTTTAGAACTTAAAAAAAAAAAACATTTATATTAATTTTGTCACTCATTATTATTATGGCATGTAAGCATTTTTTACACACACATTCAAGATGAGAATCTTCTTTTGCAGTCTGTTGTTGGTTTATTTATTTATATATTTATCACTGATCACTGTAATGAAATCAGTTAAATTTTTTAACATAACTGCTTTTTTTCTGAGTTTAAATTTAAATAATAAAAATTGTGTATTAAAGTTGTGTGTTTTATTTGCTTTCAAGAAAAAATAGTTCTTTGTGTATCTACAACATCCTGATTTTTAAAAACCAAGGATCTTTGGGATCGTATTAACATAATTCATCCAAAAAGGTAGGTAGGTTCTTATTCTACGGAACACTGTATTTACGATTATTTAAGACCGATGGTTAATTGTTATTAACAATATCTATACTTTTTCTGTATTAATAAGTTTTCTCAATGTATTCTCTTTTCACAAAAAAAGTCGATTCTAAGAAGTAAAGGAATATAAAAAGTTTCCTCTATGTTGCATATACTTTTCGGAAATACTGTATCATCTTTTTGGACCTATCATTTGCTATGCTATTTTTTCAAAAAACATTTCTGCTCTGACATAAAACACAAGCACTCCTAAAGAACTCATCTTAAGCCTAAATCCTTGAAAAAAATTAAAGATAAATCATGTTGGAAAGCACAAGTTGTTTTGTCAATTTTATCATTTAATAAAATTATAAAGCAGAATCCGTGGATGAAATTTTAAAGAATATTTAAAAAATATCTTTTACTTAATATAAAATCGTTATTTGTCTCTCTGAAAGCAATAACTTAACTAATTTCAATAAAAAATAGTTATTGTCCCATAAGAATCCATGCATTTTACCGTGCGGATGGAACACATGCGCCCCTGGCGGCAGTTTTTGAAAGCTGATTTATCGTTGCAAAACTGTGACCGAAACAAATGTATTGCGATCGGTCTCCTACCCTATAGCCAAGGCCACCTATACGACAAGGCCAGGAAGCAGCATATTATGAGTCATCACAGGTAGACCATTGAGTCGACCGTAAAATGTAAACAAACCAGAGAACAAACTGTAATGTGCTGTAATTATCTAGTGTTTTTATCATTCTATTTTCGGTTTTTGAAGGGAAGGTAATTATTTTGTTTGATAGGGGGTCGGGGGGGCTTTGAATTAAAAGGGAATTATTTTGATGTATGTTTTAATTTAGTTCCTACTCACCTAAATTACCAGGGCCCTACCTTGATCATACCCTTGTACTTGTAACTAATAAGTCCTTTGCTTCCTTATTAATGTTAAAATAAGATAATATGATAAAACAGGAGACAAGTTTATTAATTATAAAAATATATATGAGAAATACAGAATACATTAATAAAATAAATATCAAATCGAAGATAGGAACAAGTTACTGTTACAAGTACTAGATGAAAGGAACATTATATGTAGTACCTAGCTTAAGAGTTTATAATTTACAAACCATTGTTTATGATTTTTTAGTTAGTTCACCTATTGAGTAACCACTGACACATCTTTGTAAGTACCAATAACAGAATACATGATAAAATAAAACGATTAATTAAGATTCAGTCATGTTAAGTAAAAGAAATATCGCATATATAATATAAATACAGAGCAGTGATTTTTCTATGTTGTACCTATAAGTACTGTGAATAAAATGCAAAGCAGTTATAAACCAAAAAGTAGTGTGGCAATAAAATCAAAAGGAAGGTTCGTCTTCACGAAAGTCATATTAATATAAATACGAGTAAAACTAGTTAGTTTAGTAGAGTTATAGTTCTATAGTTGATGTTATAAGAGTTAGATAAGTATTAGTAAAATGTTTCTAGTAGAAATAAAGTGTTAAGTGTTAATTAGTGTTCAAATAAAGTAACTAAAAACTGTGGCAGTACTTTATTTACTTTTTGGTTTACATCTTTTCAATTCAGGCATAGTTTTTGTTAAAGTTGAATCATTTTTCTTTTTAACGTAATTTTTTAAAAAAATGTTTGTCATTGGTTTTATTAATAATTTTAAAATTTGATCTTCACTATGGCATATGCCATTATGCCCCAAAAAAATGTCCTCTAGTTTAGTTATAGCATTGAATATTAATGCTTTAAAAATTTGACGTTTATTTTGTTTTAAAAATTCGTCTTCTTTATCAAATAACTTTTTTATTATAATATAGGCATATGATGCAATTTTGACGACTTCATCACCTGGGTAACAAAGTCCTCCCCTAGATGTTGCCGATATGAGGCTAAAGTTAATATTGGAGGACTCTTCGTCCAACTCATTTGAACTTAAAAATGTTTTGCAATATTTATTTATTTGTTTATATGCATACTTTAAAAAATTGGCATCATTCTGCTCCAACCTTGAGTCCGTGCTGAAACTGGAACACATGGTTTTTAGAGTCCTTGGAGATGGCAAAGTTAATTTACCCGAGCTTCTCAAAAACTTATACGCACGTGGGGATATTGAATGAAGCAAACAAGCAAACAGATAGGTCTCACAAGTATATCTGAGCCTGTTTTTTGTGGAAATGTTCAAAAGATTAATTTGCTCTTTCAAAAACTCAATCATATCTCACTTTTCAGATTGGTATTGCCACTGCACTGACTCTAAGATGTCCGAAACTAAGAGAAGCTTACCTTTGTTGTCCACATTAACATTATCATCTTTATTTTCATTGTCTATCAAAAATATTTTGGATTCATGAAGCACTTTATTTAAAGTGATAATATCCTCAACCCGCACTGGTAGTTTTATAACACTCTTGTCTGAACACAATATTTTTTTAACGAACACATTGCCCAAAAACACTTGAATGTTCAAGTCTTCTGACAGAAACACAGACACTTTCACACTTGGGTACCCTTCAGCGGGTCCATTTAAATAAAAAAAAACACACACAAGTTTGTTCTTCCTTTTCCTTTCAACCATCCATCCTCAAGTTCGTTCATTTTGATGTCAGCTTCATGTAGCGAAGTAAAAGATATTGCTTTATTGTAGGTAGTTGCTACATCCAAACTTTCAGCAATAGCCCTTTCCATTTTCCGGCATTCGATCTTTCTGTGTTTAGTGTCTGGACATTCTCGGAGAGGGACATCATCTTTACTTGAGTATGAAGGGCATCGTAGCTTACTTGGAATAGCACCTATAACAAACAGGATTGTCTCAATAACAAGAAAGGAAGAGCCCTGTTAAGCAGATGTGCACTGAGAAAATTGCATTAACTAAGCACATGGGTTGATCTTTTTTAGTAGCCACTACTAAAAAAAATAGTTACTACAACCAGTCTGATCTTGTTGTTGCAATAATTTTAAATTAGTTGAACTTTATAGATTATTATAACTGACATGAGTTCTGATTATTACAAATTTTTGTTAAAAGATAGATAACTATTATTCTGGCTGTGGCAACATGTGTTCACTGATTAAGCGAGTTAAATAAAAAATACCAAAAATATTATAAAAAAATTAGTTGCAACAACTTGGTTCCCACAACTAGTTATTCCTTCGTGGTATATACAAACACCCTTACATAATAAGACAGTAAGTGTTAATTTTTTTCTCATATTTCTAGATACTTATACATACATATCTCAAAATAAAAATATTATAATCCTGTTGTCTTATATGAGATTCAGTTTGGTTAGCAAGCATTTCTGATTAAGAAAAAAGTTTGCTATTATGTTTCCTTTTGTTAACCCAAAATGTTCCATGTCATAACGAAGCTCCTTAGTTGCGACAAATTTAACTAGCAAAATTAGTTGTCATTGATAATTATACTGGTTACACCAAAACAAAATTATGGCTTATATAACTACTTCTGTTTGTGTATTAACTAGAAATATTGGTTACAACTAGAAAGCTTAAACTGACTAAAATAATTTGTTGCAACGCCTATTATAGAAATAGGAAATTTGAATTTAAAGTGTAGGTGCTGCAACTATCTTTTGTAGCTTAGACAACTATAACTGGGTTAAGATATAATAAATGTTTGCAGTTAACTAATTCATATTTTCTTTCATAACTAACTTATTGACCTGTCCTCTATGTTATCTACACTCTTTAGTTATAGTTACTAAATTTTTAGTTTGGGTTAGTAGCTTATTTTTTTTCTCAATGTACCTACCTTCTACTAATCTTGGCAATTTCAGAGAAGCCTCTAATATTTCTCCAGTAGATTCATTATTAAACGTGGTTTTTCTCTGAATCAAATCATTTTGAAAGTGAGTTCACATACCTGAAATAATAATGCATGACGTGTTGATTTTAGCAGAATAATAAATAATAGATACATGGGCCAGGATTATCCAAGTTCTTAATTTGTAATTCTTAATTGGTAATTCATAACTCGTAAGAAGTTAAATACGTGTTTATCCAATTCCTATTTTTTTTTTACAGAATTGGATAAATGTTGTCATTATAAAGCACATATTTAACTTCTTACAAATTAAGAACTTGGGTAATCCTGCCCATATTTTAAACATCACTATAGTACCTAATAGGTAATATATGTGTACCTATATTAAATATTTTGATTACTTACTCTGCTACTATTACTAGGTGTAAACTGTTCTCTTTTTATTGCAAGAATCCATTTTCTCTTTAACTCCAAATCTTTTGGAAATCGAAATGTAGCAACTTTAGGCCCATTGTCGTATTTCCCTTTACACTTGGGGACACAGCACCGATAAGGCATTGTCTAATGGCAAAATTACTTAAAAATACACAACAGATAGGCTCCTAAACTAGAATGTTTATTGTCCAAAAACCTATCCGAAATCACTTAAATTTATTTTAACGGAGTCAATCTTCCACAAGAAACTGTTGCAAAATATAATTATAATAACTACAAGTTGTAAAATAATCGAATAAATGAAAAACCGAGTGAAAATACTACTTCCAAACAAATAAGTCAACGATCTATTTGGTCTACCTGTGATGACTCATCCTTGCCCAAAACTGCCTGCTTCATGGCCTTGTCTATAAGGTGGCCGTGCTATAGCCCTCCGTATTCAGTACCTACTGAAGCACATACCACGTGTACTGAAGCACAATCTTTTTAAGTAGCAATAACAGAATACATGATACAATAAAATGATCAATTAGCTTAAGTCATGTTAAGTAAAACAAATCTCACATATATAAATACAAAAAGCAGTGATTTTTCTATGTTGTATAAGTACTGTGAATAAAATGCAAAGCAGTTGTATGAACCAATAAGTATTGCGACAATAAAAGCAAACTGAAGGTTTCGAAGCAGCACAATTTAACTATGCTGTTCGAGACAGACACTGTTCAATTCTAGTCTTCATGCAAGCCATTTTAATAAAAATACAAGTACTTAACTAGTTAGTTCACCACATGAACAAGATAGGGCTTTCCGAAGAAACGGGATGCCGCTTGTGCTTGGAGGCCAAAGAAACAATGGAGCATGTTTTATGCTACTGTCTGGAATGGAAAGAACCACACAAACTATCCACCCCCAGACATCTATTCGATTTCATGAAAAGGATTAAGCCTCTGGCCTAGTGGAATCTACAGATGTGAGCCACAATAGATCAAGGGTTGCACAAAATACACATACAATTACAAAATACAATAGTTTAGTAGAGTTACAGTTCTATAGTTGATGTTATATCATCTTCATTTTTATTGTCAATCGAAAATATTTTGGCTTCATCAAAGGAAGTGTTGGTCACATCTGGGGTTCCACAGGGCTCTCACCTGGCACCTCTCCTTTTTAATTTATTTATTAATGATATTTCAAATTATATTAGAAACTCTTAAGTTTTTATTGTCTGCTGATGATTTTAAATTGTATAGGGATATTAAATCGGTGGATGATTGTGTGAAGTTACAGCAGGATTTGGATGGCTTGAGCGAGTGGAGTAGGATGAATGGAATGGAGCTTAATATTGGTAAATGTAAGGTAATGCAGTTTTGTAAAATAATAAATATTATAATGTATAATTATAAAATTGATGATACAGAATTAGAGAGAGTCAAAACTATAAAAGATCTAGGAGTATGGTTTGACAAGAATTTAAATTTTAATATGCATATTGAGCATATTACCAATAGGGCTTTGAAGTTGCTGGGATTTATTCGAAGATCATTATGCCACTTTAAGAATATAGATTGCTTTAGGGTGTTGTATTGTTCATATGTCAGATCTGTGTTAGAGTACGCTTGTCCTGTTTGGCCCCCTTTCTATAAGAAAAATGTTAATAGGATTGAACGTGTGCAAAGAAAGTTTGTAAAATTGATAGGTTATAAGCTTGGCATTAGGGCAGAGGACATAGTTAGCGCTGAAATTTTGGAACTTTTAAATATGCCTTCTTTAGAAAATCGACGTCTTCTCTTAGACATATGCACCCTATATAAAATTCTAAACTCACATATTAACTGTGCTGAATTGTTACGCGAAATTTCCCTACACGTTCCACAAAGAGCCCTAAGACAGCTTACTCTTTTCCATATACCCTTTCACAGAACGAACTATGGTATGTCATCTGCTCTAACAAGGTTTTGTAGTGAAGCGAATAATATTGGTGCAGTTGTTCAGCTGGACTTTTTCCATGACTCTTATGCTCATTAAAGAGAAAACTGGCGAATTTCTTTCTGTATCTGGTTTTTTATTTTGTAAATCTACAATGGCTGGTCCGTTAATAACCTATTTATTTATTTATCATGAAGCACTTTATCTAAAGTACTTAATATACTCGACCCGCACTGGTAGTTTTATAACAGTCTTGTCCAAACACAATGTTTTTTTAATGAACAAATTGCCCACAAACACCTCAAGTCTTCTGACCTGACAGAAACACAGACATTTACACACTTGGGTACTCTTCAGCTGGTTCATTTAAATAGAAAAAGGACACGTTTATTTTTCCTTTCAACTATTCATCCTCGAGTTCATTAATCTTGATATCAGCTTCATGTAGCGCAGTAAAAGATATTGCTTCATTTCGTTGTAAGTAGTTGCTCTATCCAAACTTTCAACAATAGCCCCTTTCCATTTCTCGCCATTCAATCTGATCTTTCTGCGTTTAGTGTGGACATTCTCTAGGCTGACCAGATGTACTCTTTTTAAGAGTATTATACTCTTTTTGAACATTAGATACTATATACTCTTTTTTCTTGTCCGATATACTCTTTATTCCAAGAGCCTGAGCTTCCGTCACAAAGAGGCGAATTTATTAAAAAAATCAACCCCTGATAATCTGGTTGGTCGTTTGAAAATGCCTCCCTCCACCCCTCTCCCCCCCCCCAAAAGTTTTAAATTATATATTTTTATATTTAAAAAAAATGCCTGTCGAATTTTGTTTCATGGAAAGTTTCTGTTTAACGACTTTTGTTTAAAATATTTATTATATTATTTACGGGCCTTTAAGTTATTATATTTTTGGTTTATATTAATATTTGATTGAAATTTAAATTTTTTGAGCTTAACTTAACTACTTAAGGAAATCCGAAAGGCCAAAAGGAACAACTTTAGAGCCTTCTACGAAAGGATCGCCTCTACTCCAATTGCAGCGAAATTGCACAAGGTCATGGCAAAAGAGGGAAAAAGTCAGGGGTGCATGAAATCTTCCCAGCGCCTTTTATAAAGGGGAATAAGACAAATTTTGCCACACCTTGTAGATATCACCAGGCGAAAGTCACCTTCATCCCGAAGATAGGAAAGAATGATGGCACAGACCCCAAATCCTTTAGACCAATCAGTATAACGTCATTCTTACTCATGACGATGCAGAAGCTAGTTTGGGTTGTACCTTAGAAACGCGGCCGTTGAATGCAAGCCAACATGCATGCAGAACGGGCAGGTCCACAGAGACCGCACTGTTCCCACTGACCAGCACGATACAAGAAACTCTAAATGAGAAATAAATCGCACTCTGCGCCTTCCTGGACCAAAGCAACGCAAAAGCAGACCAATTGGCAAAAGCAGGAGTACAACTCCGCTTTTAGAACCAAAACCTTTTTGTGGCATAGGGACGCACACCTACAAGGAAGAATTCAGGAAAGACGAGCCAACCAAATGAATCAGCCTTTGGGAACGCCAGGATTAAGGCAATAATAAAGATGCTTCTAGGGCCCCCTCACCTAGGAAGATCAAAACACCTTATAACACTGAGTGAGAATAACGAGAAGAACAATCTCCGCACCCTCGCCGGCTTTCTTACGGGCCACTGCCGGTTAAGAGGGCACTTGGAGATAATAAAATTGAAAACAAGGACAGTTTCCGGTTAATCCAAACCAACCCAATTTAACCCCGGAACACCTCTCACGCAGTGCGAGGCGGTCGCGACCAGGCTAATGGCCTGCTTCGGGTGCTGCATCTTCGAACAGGAGGAACTTCCATCCATAGAACTATCCAGACTACTTGCAATGCACTGAACCTGAATGAGGTACTCTGATTGAGAATCACATCAACGGAAGCACCATGGGGGATACAATAGATCTGTTCAGGTCGCAGTGTATTAACACCCCCCAATAATATCATTCATTCGTTCATTCATTTCATAACTGTTTAAATTTGGGAACAGCCGTTGTTGGAATTTTAGCGTGCCGTACACTGCGTGTGCTGTTTGTTTTGTTCTCTATATTAATACTCAGCGATCATATTTCCTGGGAAAGGAAAAAAAATAACGGTAAAAATAATTACTATTCACAAAGTTTGTGTTGGACATGGTCACCACACATTTTTCAGGTGGGTCCCATAAGTTGGTCGCATGGCGCCCCACGATCCTTTTGTTTTTTTAACGATTTTAACGACTTTTGGGTGAACATTCGGCGTGGCACCCAAAAAATTTTCATACTCTTTTGCCTCTACACATTTCTGGTCAGCCTACATTCTCTTCATCAACTTTACTTAAATATGGACATCCAGGTAGCTTACTTGGAATCTCCCACAAGAAACCGTTTCGAAATATAATTATAATATCTACACGTTATAAAATAATTAAATAAATGAATAACTGAGTGAAAAACAGAGATAAATTAATAATTAATTTCTCTCTGGTGAAAAATATTAATGTAAACAAATAAGTCGACCATCAATTTGGTCGACGTGTGATGACCATATGACTCATCCTTGCCTAATAGAGGTGCGCGAATAGTATCTACTCGATACTTTAATATCTGATACTTGCGCGGTTCCGAAGTAATCGAATCCATCGACGCCAAATACTCGTTACTCGAATCCCGAATCTAGCGGCGACAACGGAATGGTAACCGGCCGAGCCGATATTTTTAAATTCCTGATTCCTCTGCCGGGACATGTTGATTCTTGTCTCGGTGCACGTAAAGAGTACATATTTTTTATTTGTTTATGTCTACTCTTATATAGGCCCTTTCGTTTTCTATCATAAAATACCAAGTTCACCGAGTCGTAATCATCAGTTTTTAGTTTTACCGTGGCTTCCTTGGCTTCATCTAAAGGCAAAACATTTTTCTATGATCCATGAAGATGAGAATTCTAAACGTCAACAAATTGAACCGGCTACGATGACAATTGATGAACCTGGACCTACAAGTGCTCCAGATGTAAGTTATGTCGACAGTAACGAAAAAATGACGTCGCAATCTCAAGGTGCTGAAAAAGTACCGTCAGGTAAAATTACTCACTCCAAAATATCCGGTTTTACTGTACGACCAGCTTCTGTGTCTCGAACAAAGATGCTAAATGGCATGGTTCTAAATATGATTTTACAAGATCTACAACCATTTTCTGTAGTTGAAGATGATGGATTTAAAGCCCTCTGCCCTTGATCCTTCCTATCAGCTACCATCAAGAACAACTTTTACAAAATATGATAACGTATTCAAAGTGAAATCTGTATTGAATGACTCTCACGACTGACACATGGACATCACGTGCCGTTGAAAACTACATGGCGATAACTGCGCATTATGTGAATAGTGAGTGGACACAAAAATCATTGTTGTTAGGTTGCATTAATTTTCAAGAAAGTCATACAGCTGAAAATATTAGAAATAAGTTATTAGAAATTTTAAATGAATGGAGTGTTTCGAATAAAATAGAAGCTGTAGTAAGTAGACAACGCCAGAAATATTACAGCTGCAATAAAGCTAACTGGCTGGCCAAATCTCCCATGTTTGGCCCATACCTTAAATCTTGTGGTTCAAGAATCTTTAAAATTAGTACAGCCATTACATAAAAAAGTTAAAAAAATCGTTGAACATTTTCATCGCAGTACGACGGCAGCCGAGAAACTTAACGAAATGCACACGCAGATGACTGGAAAAAATTTAAAATTAATTAACGACGTTGTAACCCGTTGGAATTCGACCTATTTTATGTTTAGCAGAATTTGTGAAATTCAGATACCCCTGGAAGCCGCTATTGGTGTTTTGCATAACCCTGTTGAACCACTTACTGGAGCTGAATGGCCAGTATTAAAACAATATTGTGTCCTTTTAAAACCTTTCGAGACAGTAACCAGAGAATTAAGTGCCGATAAAAATGTATGCGCCTCAAAAATAATACCCTTGATTGAAAACTTAAAACAGTTTTTATTTGACCTTCGGATTGATGACGTAACCGCTTCGGATTTAAAAAACTGTTTGGTACAGGGGTTAAAAACGAGATTTCATCGTTTTGAGTATAATGTTATACTTGCAAAAGCAACCTATTTGGATCCCCGGTTTAAAAAAAGGGCTTTAGTGATGAGAACGCAGTAATTCAAGTGAGAGAACATTTAAATGTCTGAAATGTCAAAGCTTATTAAAAAGAATAATGAAACTATGGAAGTTGACAATACATCAGCGTCAGAAGGTGAAGAAGAGCTAAGGCTAGTGAAGAGGATTTAATATGGAAAAGTTTTGACGCAAAAATATCTAAAAATACTTCAACGGTAGCTGCTTCAATTATTGAAAGCAGACAGTATTCGCAAGAACAAAACATTCAAAGGAAAGATGACCCTCTGAAATGGTGGAAATCGAGACAAGCAGTGTATCCAAATTTGGCAAAGTTAGCACAAAAATACTTAAGTATAACTGCAACTTCTGATCCAAGTGAACGAGTATTTTCCAAAGCGGGTCAAGTGGTTTCAGATCGTAGAAGTAGACTTAAACCTAAAAATGTAGAAAAATTAGTGTTTTTAAATGGCAATTCGCATTTATTTTGATTTTCAGACTTGTTTGGTATTGCACTAGCAATAATTTTTTTTTCTATATTTGGTTATGTTTGAAAGATATATTCTGCAAATTAATTATTTTCCAGACATCTATCTATAAAATATGATATTAAAATCAAAATATATTGAGTAAAACGAAATTTTAATTTAGTCTGTTTTATCGAAAATCCGGATAGCTGCGATAAAAAAACACCGTTATGAATAAAATATGTGTGTTTAGGACAGTTTGCAAATGTAATAATAATTATTGTTAAACTATATGTTACAATAAGTAATAATGCTTTTTTAAAATAAAGGCTTGTATTTAAAAAAAACAGCAATTAATTGTACTTATTTTTTTATGCTATAGGTTATTTGGCCATTAAGTAAATAAGTTTTATGAAGAAAGATGCTTCTTAAGGTTTTAATTTATTAATTATCATTAAATGACTAAAATATTACTAGTGTTTATATTAGGGCTCGGAATTGTATTCGAATATTTGACTATTCATGTTTTCGGTGGAACAGTTATCATACAAGGCATTTTTGTTCTTAATCTAAATTTATATTTTTTTAAATTTGCTGTTTTAAAAACTAATTTTCAAAATTGTTTTGATTATGAAAGTCATGTTTTCGTAGTTTTTGAGCACTCATTATATATATAAAAAAAAATTAAAATTCGCTTCGTAGACTGTATTTTGCTGTTTTTGTAGGAAGCAGGAACTTTTATCAAGAATGACTGTTCGTCGAAAAACCGACATTTTTAGTGCATTTGTCATCTAACCTTTCGGCCCGGCTCTATCCGTGTATGTATGTTGCTGTACATGATATGCATTATAAGATCCTTTACACAAATAGTGCACTATATTAAAATCGGCCTTTCCTATTGGTCGATCCGCATGGCCCTCCGCTCGCTTCGCTCGCTACGGGGGCTCAAGAAAAGGAATCTAACCAGGTGGTTACCCAAGACATACCCAAAATCAAGAAAAAACTGTTTAGAAACATAATCTTAAAAAAAATAATAAAAAATAGCAACGGGGTTCGAACCTAGACCGTCTAGGTGAGACCCAGCTGTATAAACCTCTACACCACGAGAGCTCTTGACAGAAATCGATTGCATCACGCAGACATATCGTAATACGAGATGGGTCGACCAATAGGAGAGGCCAATTTTTACATAGTGCACTATTTGTGTAAAAGATCTTTAAATGCACATGATGTCATGTGCAGATGTGCTGGTTTAAAATATATTGTATTCGAATAATTCAAATATTTGAATATTCGACTATTCTAAATTCGAATTTTTCGTTAGTTAAAAAATTCTACAGTTTGAATACATATTCTACTATTTGAATATTCGACTATTAATACTTTGCATTAAATATTCCGCAATGTTGTATAATGAATTCATGTTACTAAAATTAAGATTAAGCCCAGAAAATTTGTTTTTGTTTATAGATACTTCGCTATAACTTCCTTCCGAGCTTCCATCACTGTTTAACACACAGACACTAAAGTTTTATGTTGTTATGAAACTCCTTAAACGTTTTTAACCACACTATATTTACAACAAACTAAAGTTACACCAATAATTACGTTCTTAGCAGTATTCGATACTCGACTCTAGCGAGCAGCGGTTATAAACCATAATGGGCGGGACATGGTTTGTTTACAATTTTAGAACATTAATATTTGAATCACGCGTGGCCCTCCGCTCGCTACGGGGGCTCTAGAAAAAGAAACTAACCCAAAGCGTACCCAAAATTAATTAAAAAAATAAACTTTTTACAAACATAACTAAAAAAATGCTTTTCCACTGCCGTAAATCGAGCTCGCAGCGTCTCGTCGGAAACGCAGCATCGAACCACTGCACCGCTAGGGCCGTTACAGGAAAGCTGCTGGACCGTCAAGACATTCAAACAAACCTTCCAAATAGTAAACAGCCCCGCCCTCCCAACTGTCATTATGGTTTGTAACCGCGGCTCGCTAGAGGCGAATGTATTCGATTCACTACTTTGGATCGATTTAGATCGATCTAACTGAACTGATTTGTGTTCGATTGTAAAAATATCACTTTGCCCCCACTACCCAAAAAGTGATCCAGCTCAGCTGTAAGTGAACCAAAAATGAACCGGGATCACTTAGATCGGTTCAGGAGTTCAGGTAAAAGATGACATTTAAATGTCAATAGTCAATCGGCTTTTTTAAAATTTAATTTAATTTAAATGTATTTGACCTTGGTTCACTGAACTGAAATATCAGTTCAGTTTCAGTTTATTTTGAGCTGATCTCCAGTCTCAATCGAATACGGCTCTTATAAGGCAAAAAGGGACAACCAAGGTACGAAAGAACACGTTAACAAGAGATAAACAAAGAAAATTTTGCCTCGTCCGCCATGAGGAGGCAAAACTAGCCCGGCCAATAAAAATCGATACATCGATTGTCGCCACTGTCTTGTATAAAGTCAGCAGTGTTGCCAACGACACGGAAACTTCCGTGTTTTCGGGGATTTTTGAAACTAGAACACGGACACGGATTTTATTGGTTTCCGTGCAATGAAAACACGGATTTTTTACAGATGATTTGGCGCTATTAAATTTATGTGTCATATGTCCATTTTAATACAATTCGCTTAGTTTTAATCGATATTATCGAAATATATTGTGCTCTATTTAAGCCAGTCAAATCAATGTTAAAAAATGGTGAAGACGGATTCGGCATTGTCTTTGAGTTATCTTAAGTTGATTATTTGTAAAAAGGAGAATTATTTTATGCTTGTTTCGAATAAATGGATTAGATAAGAATACTTTCACTGCTTCTCGATTTAAGCGTCGTAAGTTGGTAAGCAACTACTGAATTATTTTATCTTAATTACCATCATGAAAAATCCGGAGTGGTGCATGTATGACGTCATATTCTCTTTATTTTCAAGTTGAACATTTCAACTCAGTGCCATCTTCCATCCAACAACTTAACTCTTCGATACACAATTGATTTTACGTTTACAGTAACCTTTTTTAAGCTACATTTCAGGGACACGGAAAAACACGGAAATTTTGAGGACTCTGTTACGGATTTTTCTAATTTATGGTTGGCAACACTGAAAGTCAGTGTAATGCAAACTACAGTGGCTTTAATGCAAACAACTGGTTGCATTGCGAAGACATGCGTCACCTCACGTAGCTAGCCAATCACGCGCCTCTCATTCACAAGTGCACTAGTAACTGAAATCTCGCCTTCTGGATGAGGCTCCCCGTAAACGGCGAGACGCTAGTGACGCAAATTATGCTATGCCCCCACTCTTTCATACTGTCATTCTTGACAAGTTCCATGTCAGTCTGTCTCCGTTTGGCGTTTGACTTTTTCTTTCGTGCTTGGTTTCTGAGAAGTGCACATCGTGACGACATTTCCTTGCAAAATCGGAAATGACTGAAACTTTACAATTAAAAGGTACCCTTTTGGGTCACAATGGATGGGTTACCCAGATCGCTACCAACCCCAAATATCCTGATATGATCTTGTCTTCGTCCAGAGGTAAGGGCTTGTGCTAATTTTTAAAGGTTTATTTCCCATTATTCCCATCGAGCGATGATGACATGGCGTTATGAATTGAATCTGCAAAAATCTTTCAATATATTGACCATCTGTTTTGTTTTGGGCCTTTTTCCACTAGCTGTTGACTTTAGATATATTCAAAATTAGATATTTCTGTTTTTATCGCCAAAATTGCTCTTTTTTAGACAAGACTCTTATCGTATGGAAATTGACCCGTGAAGACACCCAATATGGAGTACCCCAAAAACGTCTCCATGGACACTCTCATTTCATCTCTGACGTAGTCCTCTCGAGCGACGGCAATTACGCCCTGTCTGGATCATGGGACAAGACTTTGCGACTCTGGGATTTGGCTGCTGGAAAAACCACCAGGAGATTTGAAGACCACACCAAGGTTTGACCATTTATTCTATAATTATATAAGTTGAGGCGTAAGTGTTGTTGAATGAAAGAACATTTCTAGGTACATAATTTACTTATTATATTTTCGATGCATGCTACTATGACTCACATTTAGAGACAGCCTGGGAATTTTGACTGGCGAAAATCTTGACCGCTCCTTGTGACTTGCCGTGCAATTTGAAAATTTATATTTTGGCCATTCAAAGCATTTTTGTAAAACAAACTGAGGGAGTATATTTACAATTATTGCTTGCGTTAATTGTTCTAAATACCATGATAAAGTAGTTTTTTGCAATTCTTGCCAATTTGTCTGTTGCAACACTTCTGAAAATGTGTTGGTGGTTTGAATTAAAGTACCAAGAAAAATTTAAATAGAAAGGATTTAAAACATTTTGGGGTGATTTAAAACGTTTTGGGGTAGCTTTTTAGCCTGTTAGACTAAAAGATAGACTGGTAAACAATTATTCTATAGGGAGGTATTGAAACTCATTATTGAAGTTTTTAAAGTTCTGAGTAAAGTTAATGTAGATTTATAATAAATAATAAGTCCATTTAATTGAGCAAAGTAAGAAGCAATATTTTTAATCTGCCAAATTGGGTTATTATGTATAAAAATAAAAAATTCGTTTGTGAACTCCAAGCATGGTAGAAGTGAAACTTCTTCCTTAACAGTGAAATTGTATGCCGTCTCTGCTTCCGGTCATTCCCATTAACACATACATAGACGAATAGGCAGTATTACGCATCCATTTTCTCTCCTGCTAGCTGTCTCCCAATCAAGCGTATTCTCCCTGCTGACACACTCTTCAGTTTCTCTTCATTATCACAACACTAGGATATTTCAGCAAAAAGTTTCACTTTAAAAAACAGGTTTGCATATATTTCAAGAATGTATTGAGGCTGTATGTAACAACTTTACTGTAGTATTTTGTATATCTGACTGAGGATTTCTTCAAATGATCATTTTCTTTCTTGCTTGAAAACAATCCTACATTGCTTATGAATATTTTTGTTATGTGGAGTACATCTGTTTTTCTCTAGAATTTTCAATGAGCTGCTTCCTTCAATTTTAATGACATTTAGTGTTGCTTTGATTGGAGCAATTATATGTTTTACCTCCCTTAATTCAGAAACTACAGAGACTCAATCTGAAGCCAGTTCTTTGAATGTAATTTTTCTTCATTCTACTTGGTATTATCTCTCAGATTTTCTTTATTACCTAAGATACTAACTAAATCCTTTATTTCATTTTCACATGTAGATTCTTCAATTGTTAGGGCATCGCCATTTGATATAAATAAATAGATACATATTTAGTAGTAATCAACTCCATTTACATTCTATCTAAATCAATCAAATATTATTATTGATACACCAAAACCAAATCATCATTAAATTTTTACTATATCTGCTTTAGAAACAAACCACCCCATCCCAAGAAAAAATGTAAACCTTGGTGAAATTTGTTCATGTGGGCTCTTAGACTAGACTGTCTTTTACAAATACCCCATATAAAACGTCGTTCTTTATCCCCCATAATAATGTCACTCCTTTAGTTAAATACAGAAAACAAGAAACTATACAGGGTGTTTCAAAAAACATGCGCCAACGCTCGGCCGGAGATTCATCATCCAAAAATAAGAAAAAAAGTTGATATAAACGTAGGTCCGGAAATGCTTAGTTTTCATGAACATTTTAAAAAAAATCGGCTTTTTTAAAATATCTTAAATATCCTTTGTCCGATTTTGTTGAAATTTGGCAGCGTTATTTACAGTGATATGGGGCTAATATTTCTTTAACTAGATTAAAATTATCAAGTCCAGTGGCGTCCCCGAAGGCACCTTGTCGAATATTTTTGTCGAAAAAAAATGTTCGCCACTGACTTTTTTGCAATTTTAATATTTTATTAATTATTTATGATTAAGCCACTAAAAATATTTTTTTTGTCTCTTGAGTTGTTTTCATATCTTACCTCGTTTTCAAAAGAAAAAATAAAAAGCATATTATTGCATGTCCCTGAACAACAAAAACATGCACCAACGCTCGTCAAGAGATTGTCCATCCAAAAATACTAGAAAAAGTTCTAATAAACTTTGGTTCACAAACACTTAGTTTTTGAAATACAGGGTGTTAAAAAAAAAACCTAAAAATCTAAAATGTTTTAGAGATATTTGGTTGAAACTTTGGTAAAATTATGTGATGCATAGATGGTAAATTTTCTCCAAACTAAAATACATTTTTTTTCCAGCAGAAGCTTACATTTGGGTATACCTATTAATATAATTGTAAACAAATGTGTTTAGTTCCGGGTCACAAATTTTGTTACAATTTTGTTAATAGGTATACCCAAATGTACGCTTCTGTTGGAAAAGATGTGTTTTAGTATGGTGAAAAATGATATTACTAAAATTATCTCCAAAACGTTCACAAACGCTTAGTTTTTGAAACAGAAGGGTGTTAAGAAACATCCTAAAAATCGATTTTTTTTTAACACCCTTCTATTTCAAAAACTAAGCATTTGTGAACCAATGTTTATTAGAACTTTTCCTAACACTTTTGGATGGCCAATCTCTCGCCGAGCGTTGGTTGGTGCATGTTTTTGTTGTCCAGGGACAGGCAATAATATGCTTTTTATTTTTTCTTTCGAAAACGAGGTAAGATATGAAAACAACTCAAGAGACAAAAAAAATTATTTTTAGTGGCTTAATCATAAAAAAATATAAAAATAGCAAAAAAGTCAGTGGCGTACATTTTTTTGACAAAAATATTCGACAAGGTGCCTTCGGGGACGCTACTGGACTTGATAATTTTAATCTAGTTAAAGAAAAATTAGCCCCAATCACTGTAAATAACGCTGCCAAATTTCAACAAAATCGGACAAAGGATATTTAAGATATTTTAAAAAAGCCGATTTTTATATGTATCTTGAAAACTAAGCATTTCCGGACCTACGTTTATATCAACTTTTTTTCTTATTTTTGGATGATGAATCTCCGGCCGAGCGTTGGCGCATGTTTTTTTGAAACACCCTGTATTGTAACAATAATAAGCCGAAATAAAGAAGAAACGGTCAAATATACCACCAAGCTACCAATTTGGAGGTTATGATGCTCTTACATCTATTCAACCTGCGCTGATACTGTCAAGATGGTCGTCAGCCAAAATATCCAGGTTGTCTCTAGATGTGAGTTGCTGGTGTTAAGTAGAGATGAATAATAACTAAGCCTCAAGTTTCAGTTCAACTTGAGGTTACATCTCAATGCAGAATTTAATAGGCCGTTAATATGTAGTATAAAAACTGTTACTCTTGGTGGAATTTTCTGGAAGATTGTTTCCTGTTTTGTTTTTTCATTCTACAAGAACTTTGTCCTTGATTTTTGTGAAAACATGCATTTTTAATCTCCCTTTTAACCACAGCTAGAAGATTTTTTGTTTTTTAATGTAATATACCTACTGCTTCGACAGAAGATTCCAGCCGAAGGAGTCCATTGAAATTTACATGGAGTGTAAGTATATTTTGTTAGATCTGCCGAAGACGGTAAGGGACGCCAATTGATTCAAATTTAAACAGGGTGTACCTACTCTTTCTTTATAAATTTATATACAAACCTTCCTAAAAAAGCACCAGTCTGATGTCTAAAAATCATTCGGGTTGTTGCATGGAAGGAAAGCATTATATTTCTGGGTGCGGAGAAAACTATTTTCCTGGTTTCCTTCCTCAATCTGAAGTAGTACACTTAATAAATGAAATATTTATCTACATTATGGTTCAGTAGATTACTGGTTCGCTCTTTAGAATAGTGTTCTATTTCCAACATTACTTTTTGTTTAAAGCATGATTTTTAATAAAATCACCTAAGTTCTTCATCTGCAACTTTTTCCACAGTCAAAGACATTTGCTATGTGTTTTATGGATGTGATTAAAAAAAAAAACATATTTTATTAAGCAAAGTAAGAAATTATTTAGTGTAAAGTTGGGATATATTAAGTTTTTTTTAATAGACAACCCTTTTGTATTTTGTAGTTCATTTTGGTATTTCTGAAATCTTATTAAGCAAATGAAGAAATTATTTAGTGTAAAGTTGGGATATATTAAGTTTTTTTTTTAATAGACAACCCTTTTGTATTTTGTAATTCATTTTGGTATTTCTGAAATCTTATTAAGCAAATGAAGAAATTATTTAGTGTAAAGTGGGGATATGTTTTTTTAAATACGCGTAACTTTCGTATTTTGTAGTTTATTATTTGAAATTTTCTCTTCAAATGCTGTAGTTTCATTAAATTGTAATTTCTGTGTTTTTATGGATAAGTAAGAGAAAAAACCAGAATTTTATTAAAAAAATTAAGACATTATTTAGGGTAAAGTTGGGATATATTGAGCTTCTTTTAATAACCCGTTGTAGTTTATTCTGGTATTTCTGAAATTTTATTAAGCAAATGAAATTATTTAGTGTAAAGTTGGGATATATTATAGGTTTTTTTTTTCATAAACAACCCTTTTGTATTTTGTTATTTATTTGGATATTTCTAAAATTTTATCTTAAATGCTGTTTAAATTTAATTGTAGTAAGCTATTAGATATTTTTCTTCTCTAGGATGTCTTGAGTGTTGCCTTTTCTGTCGATAATCGACAAATTGTTTCTGGATCTCGTGACAAGACTATTAAACTGTGGAACACCCTGGCGGAATGCAAGTACACCATTCAAGATGAAGGACATTCTGATTGGGTGAGTTTTTTTTTCAAATTGTTTTAAAATATGTTCACTTCAAGAATGCTGAATATCGGAGAATAGTTTACACTGTCAGGAAATGCAGTTTGAATGTTGATTTATTCCATTTAATGTCTTCAAAGATCCTTAGGAAAAGAATATCTACATGCAAGTTGTGCAATAAAAACTAAAATTCGACATAATATATCCAAGTAAAAAAATAAAATTTTTATGTTATTTTTTAAATTACATCCCATGCACCCACCTATTAATCTGTTTACCTTATTTTGAACAGCATTATTGCAGGATGATAATCTGAATATTAATTTAATACCAATCAAATGTGCTCATTTCAAAGTATCAATTATATTTTTGATAAGAAAGTGTTTGCCATACATATTATATATATAATAAAATCTGTTTATTTCATCAATACAATTTCAATCTGTTTGTACAGGGTTATCCAATGAGGACTAGACAAGGCGATTTTTTTACTTTCCCTGTACTTTTATAAAAAAAAAAACAAATAGCCATCTTATGTAATTTTCTCCCCTGAATTTGTATATGTTCAGCAAAAAACAATTGAACATGAAATAAAAGTGCTAGGTGGTCACTTTGATATATTTTTTAAATTACTACATTTTTGGATTTTTTAGAAAAATCTAAACCATTTTATAATGAAAGACTATTAAGATAATCGCAATGCTAAAATTTCTCTCTTGCTTAAAAAATCCCCAGGAACGTCTCCACGTACGAAGCGCTACGGAAACTAAATTATCCTGAAAAATGCAAATAAATAATCGATATTAACAAAGTTAACATGAATATCAGCAGAGGGCTCTGGATGACCGTAGTACTTTCAAACATTAACAGAGGGATGCTATTTTTCAAGCGCCGGCGGCGACTTGTTAGGAAACAAGTTGACCTTGACCACTTTGTCCGGATTTCGATTGCGATTGTTATGATATTATTATTTTATAATAAAACGATAAATCTAGTGTTTCTTATAAACCGCCAGTCAGTTGCTAAAATGTTAATTTAGGGTAGACCTAATTTAGGTATACATTATTGGTCATCTGGAATGATTAATTGAATTTTGCTGATAAACTCTTGTTAATTAAAAGGAAATTTTGCAAATAATTTGCTGGTCAATTGAAATGATAAATTAACTTTTCATATAATCTTCTGGTTACTTGAAGTAGTCAATGAAATTTGGCATATAAACTGTTGCTAAATCAAGATTACCAATTCGTTTTTCTCATAAACTGATATTCAATTGAAACGATAAATCTAGTGTATCTTACAAATCGCCAGTCAATTGAAACGACACATATTAAATTTTCATATAAACTGCAGGTGAATTGAGAAGGTAAACCTAATTTACCTATAAATTATTGGTCATCTGGAATGATTGAGTTTTGCTGATAAACTCTTGTTAATTCAAACGAAGCATATAAACTGCCGCCCAATTGAAATGATAAATTAACCCTTCATATAATATGCTGGTCAACTGAAGTAATCAATGAAATTTGGCATATAAACTGTTGGTAAATCAAAACGAACAATTGATTCTTCTCATAAACTAATAGTCGATTGAAACGATAAATCTAGTGCTTCTTACAAACCTCCAGTCAATTGAACCGATACTTAAATAAAATATTCATATAAACTGCAGGTCATTTGAGAAGTTAAATCTAATGTACATATAAATTATTGGTCATCTGAAATGATGAATTGACTTTTGCCGATAAACTCTTGTTAATTCAAACGAAATTTCATCAACAATACATATGTATTGCAAAGTGCTTTATATTAAATTTAATCTAAGTATAGAATTGAAATTAACGCATCAAACTATCAAACGCTGTGTATAGTATAAAAAATTTCCTCTCAAATAAATTTCTACATTTTAGCATTTTATAATTTATAAAATGATTTTAGGTAGATATATCAAGTTAAACTCTAAAATAGTCATATTATAATAAAATGCATTTATATTCATTTAACAAATTGCACTTTTTAAATCGGTTATAGTAGCAGCAGCATACCCACGCCTGCCATGCAGGCGTATCCACGTATTGCAGAATACGCCCGCGCCGGTTACGTCCTTTTTTAATAATTATAAAAATGCTAATATTCCGCTCGCATTACAGCTGGTTTGCCTAAATCAGGCTATGGGTAAGAAAACTTAAAAACGTACTCACCAACTACATGTCTTAATTGTTCGTTTTTAACTCGGAAACGGTTAAAGGAAGCCATTTACATCTTACCTACTTTAAAATAACATTTTCTAAAGTATATGCAGGGTGTTATTTTTTTTTTCAAAATTTCTACTTTTTCTAAATATTTCTGTACAGAAATGTCATACGACCTTGTCGATACCAAAATCGAATTCGGCATTCCCAAAACCCCCCTCCTAAAGTATTCGAAACGAAAATATCATCCACCTACGAAATTCCCTATATCGTGGCTGAATATGAAGAAAATGCTCATTTTTGAGACGAAAAATATATTTTATCGAATACTTACGTTATTTGATGGCCTATCGAAAAATGTTATAGAAGCGTGTCGTTTCGATCGACCCTCAGACGACGCAGACACTGGCCCAAACCGATTTGAGATATCTCTCTCCGCTACGGAGAAAATTGGGCAAATAGAAAAATTACGTTTAGCCAATTAAAAAAAAAACGAAACGTCGTACGATCGAACGAAATACTGCGCGTTAAAGTACCCCAAGAAACCCATCTTTTTACTATTTCCCGTTTAAGTATAACACTCGTCCCCTCCGTCTCCATACCGAATACGAACTCGTTAGCTCGATATTTACCTAAAAAAAAACTGGTAGGAGACGGATTTCCGGTAGATTCCATATACCAAAAAAACGTCTAAATAGAAAAAGACGTTCGGAAGCGGTTTCCTCCGAATTAATATTTAGCGATCGAAAACGCCGCTGTGTCCTACCGCGGAACCTATTGGCGGTAGGATCCCGCCGATGTCAGATTCGAATTTGGCTGAAATTCGTCAGCCGATTATCTTCAAGGACTCTTTTAGATACCACCGGTAGGTTCCCATTTTTTTTTCGCGTTTTAATCGATCTGCTCCGAACTGCTTCAACGACGGTCATCGATTTTGACTGAATAAAAATTTCTGGAACCTACTCGGAAGGCTCCACCGTCTCCTACTGTCCGAGTACCAAATTTCACGTAAAAATTCAAGCTGTCTCGTGTTCGGTCCAGGTCGAGCTCACGTTCCCGCTTAATTAATACCTAAGTAAATTAAAATATATAACATTACTCCCAAACCTCTAATTTCAAGTTTATTTTATTCTAAAGAAAGAAATGACCTTGTCAATATCGGAGAATAGTATTCAGATTCTACAAGTATTAACCAGTCCCTTACTCCCCCAATTGCCAGTTTGAATGATGCATTCCTGCCCTAAGGTCAATAAACCTTGTTACTGCCCGATATAATTGCCGACAGCATACCACACCCCTTTAAAAATGAAATCTGTGTTTACCAAGTGCAGATTGTCGTCAACAGAGGGCAAAATATTTTTAAATGAAACCATATCTTTTCGCCATCTAACAGAGTTTTGTGAGTTACTTAGGTTTGGAGAATTTCGTCCATAAGAATTATCTTAATAGTCTTTTGTTATAAAATGTCTACACATTTTGTGTATAATATCCTATACCTATCTTCATCTGTTTACCAAATATTGACAGTTGAAAGTCGGGTATTTGGACACTTTGACAGGCTCGAAAATCTAAACCGCACAATATCAAAGAAAACGGTTTGCGTATTCCTATCTTAAGTTTGCATAAACTATCGAATGACAGTATCTTCTTAATTTAATCTGCGGATAAAATTAACTGGAACTTTTAAACCTCCGGTTTATTTATTTTTTATTTATTTATTTATCAATATTCACAAAATGATTCATACATGCATGAACATAGTTTCGTCACAAAGATAAACATAGTTAAAACTAAAACTTAAAATATGATGTAAGATTATCCTAACCTAGTATCTACATAGAACATCAGTTATACAAATATACGTGAACAGAACGTGAGCAAAGTAAGAACGTGGACAAAGCAAACAAACAAAATGTTCCAAACGGTATCGAGGACATCTGACACGATTCATAACATGTATTCGGTAAGAGAGTAGAAACAGTTTAAACACAAAAATGACTTTAATCTAGATTTAAATAAACGATGACTAGATTCTGCTTTTATTTCATTTGGTAGCTTGTTAAATATCCGTATGCAGGCATATTTAGGTGATTTTTCATAGAGGGACGTTCTGTGCTTGGGGAATATTAAGTCATCTCCGTTTCTTGTCAGGTATGTGTGTTGGTCTCCGGTTCTTCTAAATTCGTCTTTGTGTGAGTGGATATATAAACTGCATTTGAGTATGTATATGGAGGTCAGCGTCAGTATCTGGTTGGTCTTAAAAGTTTCTCTGCACGATTCATGTGGACGTAAATTGAAGATAAGACGGATTATTCTTTTCTGCTGGATAAAGACTCTCTCAACGTTAACAGCTTGACCCCATAATATAATATTGTAGATCATGTGGGGAAAAGTAAGAGCATAATAAGCTGTAACAAGTGTTTTATGGTTGACAGAGTTTCTTAGTTTGAGCATGGCGAAGTACGCCCTATTTAGCTTCAGACAGACATGGTCAAGTTGGTTTTCCCAATGAAGTTGACTATCGAGGTAAGTTCCAAGGAACTTTACATTTGGTGTAAACCTTTCTTCCTGTATCTTTGGCTTGGAGTTGAAAAAGTGTGCAGTAATTGTTTTTGAGTCATTGAGAATCAGTCTATTTTGATAGCACCACTCACTCATTCTTTCACAGACTTCCTGTACTTTTTCCATTGTGTCTTTTTTGTTCGGTGCCGACACTATCACGGATGTGTCATCTGCATATTTTATTGTCATGGATGGTAATTTGAGGTCGTTTATAAATAGAATAAAGATCAGTGGAGCCAAAACCGATCCTTGAGGTGTACCTATTTCCAGGTCAAATGTATTGGAAATGCGTTGACCAACTCTCACCTGTAGTTTACGTTCATTTAGAAACGACATTATGAGGGACAATGGTTTGCCTCGAATACCCATACAGTGCAACTTATTACTCACCAATTCCAAGTTTAGGCTGTCAAATGCTCTAGAAAGATCAAAAAAGAGTCCGACTACGATGTTGTTCTTCTCAATCTGATCGTGTATAAAATCCAGGAGTTGGTATGCGGCAGTTTCAGTAGACCTCCCTGTTATAAATCCATGTTGACAAGTGTCTATTATTTCATGTTTTTTCAAAAACCCCATCATTCTGTCATATATTACTTTTTCAATTATTTTGGAAAATACACTTAGTATTGATATTGGCCTATAGTTTTCCAAGTCGCTTACTTGTCCTCGCTTGAAAATAGGAACGACGGTTGCCAGCTTTAGTGCCGATGGGAATTTACCTTCAGTTATAGATTGGTTAATCAAGATTTCAAGAGGATAAGCAATTTCGCAGGATACTTCTTTAATTACTTTTGTAGGGACGCCGTCATATCCACAGGACACTTTGTTTTTTAAATTTTTTATTATGGTAATTATTTCGCAGATCGTCACAGGTTCAAAAAAAATTGTATGGATATTTACATCTGGTAAAGTGGGCTGATTTAATAAGTCACCTTGAAAATTATTAATGATGTTCTGCTTTGTAACGTTTGCAAAGAAGTTTCCAAATTCGTTTGCCACTTCGCCTTCATCAGTGATTGTTTTATTTCTTATATTTAAAGATATAGCATTGCTTGACCTTGTCCTTCCCAATTCTTGATTTTCCATTCTCCATATATCTTTTGTTTTTTCAGTTGAATTGTGAATAATATTCATGTTAAAATTGACTTCCATCTCTCTTACTGTTTTACGGTATTTCTTTTTTTTTATTGCGGTATGATTGAGATAAGATTTCTGAGTTTCCAGTTCTCATTTCCTGATATACCTGCATGAGATCATGTTTATACCTTTGTATATTGTCATTTATCCACTTATTTTTTCCTCTTTTCAAGCAACCTACAGTTTTGATCCTAAGGGGGCACTGCACATCAAAATGCCAAGAAAATATTTCGGTAAATTCCCTAAAAGACTCATCGATACTCGAAGACTTCACGTGCTCCCATGTTTCAGAAGCCAGGGTATCTTTCAGATTTTTGATGTTATGTTCTGAAGTTATTCTGATAGTTTTTCTTACAAAGTCTTCAGGGTTTTGATGTCCCGTGCATTTGATTGTTAGTTTTTGGAGCATATGATCGGAGATATGTGGCTGATATGTTTGACATGTAATGATATCTACAGGAAAGTTTGATGCTATGTAGTCAATTGAAGACGTCGATGTTCCAAGAGTATTTGTGTGGATACGCGTGGGCTCTTTGCAGTGGTTCAGAATTTCATGCGAATCAAGAACATCTTTCAAAAGTTTATATTTTGAATCAGTTTCTAGCAAGCTATCTATGTTAGAATCCCCAGCGAGTATAACGTTCTTGTGCTTGGGAAGTAATTCTGATAGAATAGCCGTTATCTGTTCACCAAACATCTCCACCCTTCCACTGGGCGGCCTGTAAGCGACAACTACTGCAACATCTAGATTTTTTATTTTAAACTGAACAGCACAACACTCCACCTGCATTTCTATGGCATATGAAGTTATGTTTCTGATGGTTTTCGCCTTATACTTATTTTTTGCGTAGATGGCAACTCCTCCATGTATGTGATCTTTTCGACAGAAATGTGATATTAACTCATAACCACTTATTATTGCATTCACCATAAACTCATCTGTAGCCCATGTCTCCGTAATGCATAGAAAATCGGGGTTGTGTTCTTGTGTTAGCACCTCCATCAGATTTAATTTATTGCTTAAGTTTTGGGTGTTTAGATGAATCACTATGAGGTCATGTTTTTCTTCTACATTTGCTGACGATGCTTTTCCGGTGATTGGAGTTGGAATAAAAAAGACGTTCTTTCGTCGTTTATATTGTGGGTTGATATCTTATCATGGTTAAATTCAAAGTTACTATTATTCGATAGCTTATGAAAACCCAAGATAGGAATGTGCAAACCATTTTCTTTGATCTCGGTTTAGATTTTAGAGCCTGTCAAAGTGTCAAAATGCCCGACTTTCAACTGTCAATATTTGGTAAACAGCTAAAGATAGGTATAGGATATTATACACAAAATGTGTTTAGATTTTTCTAGGAAAATAATGTAGTAATATACAGGATGTTTCATTTAAAAAAATATCAAAGTGACCCCTAGCACTTTTATTTGATGTTCAATTGTTTTTTGCTGAACATATCCGAATTCGCAGGAAAAAATTACATAAGATGGCTATTTCAGTTTTTTTGTATATAAAAGTACAGGGAAAGTCAACAAATCGCCTTGTCTAGTCCTCTTTATACACCACCCCCTATACACATGATAGACCAAAAATTATTTCATTTTTGGCTCAGACCTACCTACACCTAGTTCATTCATTGTATTTCATGTACACTAGTGATGCAACAATATTTCTAAGTATCGATACTTTGTGTGAACTTGCCTTGGATAATGAATGACTGGGAATGATCCCCAATTCTGCATCTATAGCAGTGCCTCTTTCTTAGAATTGTTAAACTTTAGTATATTTGTTTTTGGGTCTGGACTAATTATATTCTTTATGTAATTTAGTTTGTGTTGCAAATACATTGAAATGAAAGGAGTGATGTTAACTTGTAGAAAGGTAGTTAATTTTTCGTCTTTGGTTCGGCTTGGCATTGTTGAGAAATTGAAGTGGTCGGTCTAGCCCAAACTTCCAGTGGCGGAGTTTACTGTATATGTATGTAAACTCTTAGAATGGAAGAAGATAAACATTTAAATCTTGGTAGGAACTTGGGTGCTCTTGCTCAAGTTTACCAATTTGATTTAAAACACCAAAATAAGATACAAGAATAATTCATTATTGCAAATTCTTTGGTAGTGGATTGGGTCATGACATTACAACATTTAACTCTGATCTGCTATCTATATATCACTTCATTATGAGTGATACATACATAGTGACGAAAAAAAATGACAGATAATTGATTATCTTGGTGGTTCTGCACATTGATTATAAAATCTTATTTTTAATTTCCCATTTCTTAGTTCATCATTCCAACAAATTGCTAATACAATATACAGTATGTCTCACTAACTTGGACCCATATGGGAAACTTCTTTATTGTTGATTTTACGAAAAAAAGTTGCTCTTTATAAAAAGTTCCGCTTCCTGAGAAAATAATATTAGACTATTAAAACTTGACTTAGGATATACAGAGTGGTCATAAAGTAGGAAAATGTACGTGTCCGGAAATACCGTTCGAATAATTTTAGGAGTGATTCTACATAAGAAAACATGAAATTTTTTTTATATGAACATGGGTCCGAAAATGCATATTTTTCAAGATACAGGGTGTCAAACTTTTTATTAAAAAAAAAAAAACAGTTTTTTGTTAAACCTTAAACATAATTTTATTGGTTTTGTTGAAATTTGGCAGTGTTATCTGTAGTAATAAGGGGCTCATTTAGCCTTAATTAGATTAAAAATATAA
>MU189965.1:3090-17456 GCA_016904865.1 Pissodes strobi
TATCCCATCCAGAAGCGTTTTTATTTTTGTTATCTGAAAAGATTGCCCTTAATTCGTATATATTCGGAAAAAAAACTTTCGGGCACTAGCTTGTCTTAGGAGATACTTAAAAAGGTTATGTCCGGCACCAGTCCTATCCGACAACGCCTATGTAACAGTAATATTCATTTAATTGATTAGAAGAAAAAGACGAGTAATTTTGAAGATTTTTTTTTAGTTGAATGACGAAATTTATTGAATCATCTAAGTTTCATTGGGTGCACTTTTTGATTTTGCCAATCTCTGGCTCTAATACACTTTCCTTGCTGAATGGTTAAAATAAGCCATAAAATAAAGGCTATCTAAGAAAAAATACTTTGAGGAGTGCAGCGAGCGCATGTTCTTGCAGATGTTCTTACAGATTTAGTTAACCACTGTTTATTAAATTTCTTTCTTAATTTAACCACCAAATGCAGAACTAAAAGTATTTGCTCACAGAATATGAAACTGTTACAGGGGTTTTCATTGGCAGAGACATCTCATGCTATGTCATTACATAATCGGAGATATAAAAGATATTTCTACAATATAGTCTTCTGAACTTCTCATTTATCGGTACAGTATTTATACCAAATAGAATTAAAACATGGCCACAATACTCATTCGGCTGTGCAGTAACAGACAGAAAAAATTATAGGTCTTGTATTATTGACGAAAAATTTGAACAACAACAATTGAATGAGAACAAACTGAGCTTGGACTTGTTTCCTATGTAGGGAGCGAGTCAAAGGGCCACGCTTTGACTCGCTGCCTACATAGGAAACAAGGTCAAGCTCGGTTTGTTCTCACACAAAAACCAAATTGTTCATCAATAAAACAAGACCTATCATTTTTTCTGTCTGTTACTGCACAGCCGAATGAGTATTGTGGCTATGTTTTAGTTGTATTTGATATAAATACTGTACCGATGAATGAGGAGTTTCCGTAAATAAATTAATGTTTTTTTTCTCGGTGGATTAGTAGTGAGTGCCTTACATATAACATAGTCTGACGATCATTTATTTCGTTTATTGATAGAAGAACCATGTATTTGATTCCTGTACAAATCATAGTTAAATAGGATCTTGTTATTTTTATGCTAAAGCATAACTTTTTTTTAACCTAAACCTAACCTAATTTTTTATCAGCTGGTTAAAACGCCGAGCCCGTGTTGTTTACCTTAAGCGTTAGGTATCCTACAGACGTACATCTGTGCCTGATTTTTCTATGCTAATCTCGAAACTTATTGGCAAATTTTCTGGGCCTCATGCCTGGTAAAGTAATAGTTAAAATTGTAAGTTTTTACTCCCTTCAAAAAATATGGCTATGTCATGGATTGAAGTTTTCTCTATATATTCCTTTGCCAAAAGCATATTGTATGTTAAATATTTGATAACATTTTTAAATATTGGACTTCTTAGGATGATGCTGTCAGTTAGATATTGATATAAATATATAATTATTTATTGTATTATGTTAATGTATTTTATACAATTTTGTTTGTGTTTAATTGGAGTGACGTTTTTCAGCTCTCTCCAACCAAGGATACGTCAAAAGAACTTCTTTGTCTTAATCAAATCAACAACAGATGGGACCGTCGTGACGTACAACAAATCAACTTCAAAAACTACGATCTGATCTACGCATTTTACACCAAATTCCCTAGCTGAGGGTGTCGAGAACGGTTACGCCCTGGCGTAACTTACCCTCACTCCCTCGACTTTTCCTTCTCCTTTTCTAATCCTTCTATTTCCCATGTACCAGGTCATTCGCGCAAGTCCAAACGGTATCACAGATCTATATCCAGCATTTACGCAGAAATCGCAAAGTTAGGTTCAAGCATTGTTTCCGATAAATCTTTGTTGGGGTTTTACCAGGCCTTTTTAAAGAGTTTACGCAAAAGAAAACTAAAATTTGCTTTCAAAGATTTCTTTTGCTCCTGTTTTAAGGATGAAACGCCTAACATGCGGCGATTCCGCGAAACTTTCGGCCCGTTTTCGTTTTTCTTCATATATTTCACGCTTTTTTCACCAGTCTTTACTTTCACAGATTTTGAGTCACCTCTGGTGATGTTCTCATGGTGGCGGAACAAAATTTCGTGAGAGTTGCTTTTAGAACCGCCCAAGTAGAGTGACATAGTGGCCCTGTTTTCCTTTAACCTATGAGGGTTGGGTAGACATTCAGATGTATGTATGTATACCTCCATTTTTAGTATATTGTACTATACACACACTATGTTTCCCTTACTTAGGCGGGGAGCTTGAACTTCCCTTTTATTTTTACTTTTTCGTAACATTTCAATCCAAACACTAATTAGGGTGTTTCGTGTACGTATTTGTGGCTATACATATACATCTAAAATTCATATACTATGCTTCATGTGAAATTTTATCTCTAGAATATTTTTGTAAGAGTATATAGAAGTATAGTGATATAGTTCTCTTACTTAAAAAATAAAAATTTCTGCAAGAAATTCCAGAAGTATGTGATTTTTGTATGTGTATGTAGACAAAGTGTTTCTCTATGATATCTGGGGCCTTTATGGAAATAAACAAAGAAACGAAAGTGTACAGAAACTAGGTGCACTGAGATATGTTTTTGTTTAGTTTATCACCATCGGGGTTGGCAAAGGTCCATATTGTAAAAATATTATAGAGTAGAAATTTGCTATTTTGGAGAAATAATATACATTTAGAAAATCTATAGTGTTATAGGGGTGCAAAAACGTAAAAAAAAATTGAAAGTAGTTTCTGACTACGTTTTTAAATATGTAGAATATATCAGTTGTTGACATACTTTTTATGATATCTTTTCCATCGTGCTTTTCTGCTTACAATTTTTGGTTTACCTAATTTTATAACGACATGACAAAATATAACTTTATGAGAAATGGTTTTTTGAACATATAGTTCATATTATGATTGCAAATACATTACCCTATTTATAAGTTAAAATAGTAAAAGTATGGCTAACTTGCATTACAAGAGTGGTATGTGCCAAGTCTAGTTTTAAATAAATTAAAACAACATCTGTTTCTAAAGTTTTTTCTTGTATATCTCTGTGAACGAGATCTCCTTTCAATCATTGACACATTTTACACCTTTTATTGCATTACGAATATTTTATATTACATTTTTTGGTTCCTAACAATGTTTATCTTTTACATATTTTTTTTCCAGTTTTTATTTCTTTTATACTATTTATGTGATTTTTTAATATAATCAAGTAATATTTAAAGTAATATCGGGATTATATATTGAGGTAGATTTAGTTTACTTATAATAATATCTCCTTTTAAATTTGAGATTGAATAAATTCATATTAGAAAATTATTTGGACTTTCAATTAAACACTTTTGTAGTACTATAATTTTGATTTATAAGGAATTGGTCTTTATTGTCCTCATATTTTAACAAGAAATATCCTTTTCGGTTGGTATATTATGCAAGTTTCGGTGCATATGAATTAGCGCTACCATTTAACTAAAGAGAATAAACGTTCTAGCCTCAAACTAATTCCGCTAAAAGAAACAAGTTGGTTGTTCAATTTTCGTAGTATTATTCGTCTTCGTCATAGCATCTTGTCAAATGTGGCTCATGCATTGAGCTTCCCAGACGTTGGCTGTCCTTTTCACCAAGGTATGCCATCTCATAAGTGTACGAAATCGCTAAAATATGTGTGCATAAGTTCACTGGTGATGTCAGCCCATCGTTTAGTGAACGCCCGCGTCGTCTCTTGCCATCCGATTTCCCTTGCACTATTAGTTTTTTCGTGTTGTCTTCGTTGTCCAAAGAATGTAACTGTACTGGTATACACACACAGTATTCGACAGGCGTCTAAATTGTCTAATTTCGTTAATGACAGACTTATTGGTACGTTGAGCTGTCCATGGCATTCCCAACATACGTCACCATATTCAAATTTCCAATTCGTCGATCCTTTTTTGATCTACTGCTCTAAGACTGACACGCACAGAAAGATAGAGAATACTAACGTATTAACTAGAGTGGTTTTTGTATTCTTGTTCATGCTTGGTCCCGTCAAACTTTAGTGAGGTAAGTTATAGCAGGTTTTGTCATTCTGCGTCTGATTTTAGTTCAGCCTTTCAGTACTTGCTTTATTACGTGTTCCCAACATATTAAATAGTATAGGCGATAAAACGCACTTTGTCTACCTTTCCCAAGAATGCATTTGTCAGCTAAGAAAACCAATGTACGTCAATGAGAAAACCATACACCTTAATTTCGACAGAGTTGTTTTCGTGTAGAGATTGGATTTAAAAAAACTAGGTGTTTCGGTATTCCTATTACGTCTAAAAGCTGCCTTAGTTAGTTCAATTTTGCATTAGGCCTTTCGAAAATCCACAAAATACATAATATGTCATAATATTCTCTGATGCCTCGATAACAAAACCTATCTGTTGCTTTTTGCCATAGTCTGGCCTATATATGACGTAACATAGTATCATGCTATCATGTAATTGTCGCAGTTGTCCCTCGATCCTTTTCATACAATAGCAAGATAATTAAGTCTTCAGTTATCCGCCATAGTTGCTCACCCTTTCTGGCAAATCCGCTGCACGATGTTTGTACCATATCCACCAAGATTTTTTAGTGCCTCGGCAGTAACGAAGTCGCCACCAAGTGCTTAACGGAATTTGAGTATCTAGTGGCATCATTCTTTCAAGCGGCTCTCTGTAAGGATGTATATGAAAATTATTTTTTGAGCCACCGCACCGCTTTGACCTTTGGATTGGTATACATGATCATATCCAATTATTAACAAAAATAATATTGCAATTGAAATATTGAATTTAGGAAGTCTTGATTTTTCTGCAAGTTTGCTAAATAAAATAGAAATGAATAACTATAAGTAAATGTTTTGCAATGGATCGGTCCAAAAACAATGCAATGCCGTAAGGCAGCAAAAAGGAAACGTAACTGTAAATATACTTGACACTGTGAGGAAATACTGGATCTGCCCTTGATAGAACTTGCGACGGATGAGTAATGCGTCGATTGGAATGCAAAGTACACAATTATGCCACATTAATAGTACCTTGTATATTATAAATTGATAAATACAATAAAAAAATAAATATAAGGTTATTTGTACTCTAATATATCCCAAATCTTATAACAATGATTTATAGTAAGACTTGAAACTCAGTCTGTGCCAAACTCGTTTTTTACCCATGGATACCTCTTAGGACATTCTTTACATGTTTGCAACTCTATTTCTTCCTTGAGTATTCTGCTACTTAAATGGCAGGTATTTGGTACTTGGCAAACAATTTCGTCAAGTCGCTTGATGTTTTTTCTACAATCCCAGGGACGGAATTTCAACAATTTCTTTAGCGGCGTTGGGTGCTTCATCCACTCAATAGCTTGTGAGTTTGTAACGAACCAAACGTCAGGTTTAGCAAGAACGTAGTCTAAAAATTCCTGAAATAAAAAGTCATATTAAGCAGATGGTAATAAATAAATAAGCTTTTATTTCCAACAGGTAAAATCCACTTACAGGAAATTCACTAGAAAGTAAAGACTAAAAGTAAATTACATAGCAATAACTAACCTAATTTAATATAAACTGCAGAGCAGCATGAGCCTAAGCATAAGGAGTGGACTCTCATACATTATTAAGAGTCAACATAGAGTTTATGATCTGATTGACTGAATCAGCATTCAGGTCATTTTCACGTGAGATAGCGTTAAATGCATTACACATAAAGTAAATAGGACTCTGCCTCATAATATTAGATCTGGCTGCCCTGAGGTAGAAAGCTGAGGTATGCCTTGAACCAGACCTAGGAACTCGAAACTGGAGGCATTTCAACAGAAACGGACAATCAACGTGATTATGAACCAAGTTATGCTAAAATTTAATAGACTGAATCTCTTCTAGCGACTAAGGATATGTCACCAAACCTTTGTAAGAGTAATCTATTCGCATAACCCCTAATAAGATAGACTCCATCGCATCTAAAAGCCAAATACTTCAAAAATCGTCTTTGTATTGATTCGATTGCGGCAATGTGGTAATCATACATAGGGTTCCAAATGATTGCACCATAGTCTAATTTAGATCGGACAAAAGTGTGATATAGCAGTTTTATAGTAGATATGTCTCTGAAATATTTACTGTTTCGTATTACGAAACCAAGAGTCTTAGAGGATGACGAGACCAGTTGGTTAATATGGGGTATGAAAGTAAGCCTCAGATCAAACAAGATGCCCAGGTCTGCTGAGCGCAGCACCATCCAATGTATAAGCATATATAACAGGATTATTTTTACGAGAAAAAGTGATAACGTTGCACTTAGAGATATTAAGGGTTAACCATGCACCAATTGTGGACTAGGACTAAGTTTTCCTGCAAATATTCACAGTCCGAAGATTTGTCTATTCTACTGAACAACTTCAGATCGTCAGCATACACAAGCTTATCGCACTTAATATCATTAATTAAATCATTAATAAAACACAAAAATAACAGGGGTCCTAAGTTAGATCCCTGTGGTACACCAGAACTAACGACAAATGACGGCGATCTGAAGTGCTCATATTCAACACACTGGGAGCGTCCAATCAAATAAGATTCAAACAATGCTAGCAGTCTCTGTGATACACCAAGGTTCTCAAGTTTAAAAAGCAAAATATAGTGATCAATTTGGTCAATAGCCTTCTGAAAATCCGTATATATAACGTCAAGCTGACCCTGAGCGTCTAGTGCTTTGCAGGCAATGTGTGATAGTGCAGCCAAATTTGTGATGCATGAGCGAGAATCAAGAACGCCATGTTGATCATGTGAAAGAAGACCTCTAATTTTAGGGTATATGCTGTTGTTGATGACTATCTCCAGAATTTTTGAAAAATTACAAAGAATTTAAATAGGTCTATAGTTTCTTACCCAAGTACAGTCGCCCTTTTTTAATACCGGAATTATTTTTGCTGTCTTCCAAATATCTGTAAACTGACCTTTATTAATTACAAGATTAAAGATGTGGGTTAATGGGGTAACCAGGACACAGGCACAGTCTTTTATAAGGAAGCTAGGAATGTTGTCAACGCCTGAGGTTAATTTATTTTTGAGTTTTTTGCTGGCTTTCAGTATGTCAGCAGTTGTTATATGCGGAATATCAATGTTGCTGCAACTGAGCACAGCAGCTCTCAGATCATTGATTTGTGCCGAATCGATATACACACTGCGAAAATATTCAGCAAAAGCATTGACAATGGCCTGAGGTCCGCCGTATTCACCGCAGTCATCCTTCAAGATGCCAGGGATTCTTGTTTGGGATTTTTTACCGTTATCAAACGACCAAAATGCAGATGGATCAGAGCGAATGTTAAGTTCAGCATTGCCAATATACTCCTGATAATCAGTATTGGCTTGGGCTTTAATTTGGCGCCTAATAGCATTAAATTTAGTTAGATAGAAGTTGGTTTTATACAACTTGCAATCTCGATATGCATTTTCTTTTTTAAAAATGAGCTTTACCGTTTCACTCGAGAACCAAGATGGAAAACGTCGACGCTGTTTGATGTTTACCGGGACACACACTTCGAAAATATTATCTAAAATTTGGTATAGAGCTTTGGAGGAGTGGTTTACATTTGAAAAGCCAAGAACCGGTGACCCGTCAGCGTCCAAAAGCAAGTTGTACATGAGAGGAAACTTTGCTTTTCTAAAATTGTACTCCTTGGGAGCATTTCTATTAAGGCTAAAGCTCTTGACGTGAGGGTCAACTATTGTAGCCTGAAAATTTAATAACAGGGATGGATGGTAGGGGTCTTCATTAACGAAAGGTGTGTCTCCGTAATGACCAACGTCCCAGTCAATATTTGAGAAAACAAGATCTAACAGGCGATTATTACAGTTATTTATATTGTTAACCTGAGTGCATCAGAAAAACTTGAAATTAGTGCATACTTAGAGCCGGAAAAGTTTTTATGTACAGGTTTTTTTTTATATATTGACCCCCCTTTATCTTTTTTACTTGATGTTTCTGAAAAGAGTGTTTAATACAAAAGTTTAATCGTTTAAAGCAAATTTTTAGAAAAACTATTTTTTTGCAAAAATCCCCATAGGAATGAATCAAGCGGCGTCAAGTCAGGGCTATTCGGCGGCCATGTAATAATAATAATAAACATCTTTATTTCTGATTATGTTATACATTACACTCTGAAAACAAAGAAAAAACATACAAACACAAAAAGAAAATGCGTCAGGATAAGAAATATATCAAAATAATTGAGCCTTTTAGCTTACATATTCTTCTATAGAATATGGTCCATCTCACTTAATTTTTTTTTCAATTTAAGTTTAAATCCCTTAACATTATTTATTATTTTTAAATCATCTGGTAAATTATTAAATAACTTGAGGCACATAATATAACTAGTACCCATTTCAGTGTGTGTCAATCTATCTATTGGATAATCGGTCCAGTGCGACCAATCCACGTTTGGTATTTCCCATTAATGTAATTTATGACCGGAAAAACTTTGTGCGCTGGGGCTTCATCCTGATGCCATATAATTTCGTTGTATTGACGAAGTGTAAGTTGTCCAGAAAATTTTCTACATCATTGGTTAATAAATTTAAATATTTTCCTCCATTTAAGAACCCGCCAATAAAAATTGGCCCAATAATTTAATTATCTAAGAGCCCACACTACACATGTAACGATCTTCGACCTTGTATTTTAATTTCCCTAGTTACTCGAGAGTTTTAAGTTACCCAAAATCTTTCGTTTGTCCGATTATGAATCCCTGCGGTGCTGAATGTCCACTCGTCAGACCATGTTTCTTTAAAAAAATTGTCATTTTTTAATAATATCATTTCTTGACAAAAAATAATTCTTTTTTTTTTTGATCTTGTGTTAATTTTTGCACCGGTAGGACATTGTTGCTGATGATATTTCCTTCTCGCTGCACATGCATTTTTATTATTCTTATAGAATATCCGAAGAATATCGCATTTTTCCGCATCTGTGTATGGCATTTTCTAATGGCATTGATGGAAAGTCTACCTGACATTAAAACAATCACGGCGAATTACCAGTTTAAGGCCAGTACCTATGCACGGCACATATAACAACCAGCAATATCACACCTTCTTTTTTCGCATCTGCGCAAGTCCGCGCGCAATACATTCCTTGGTAGGAAATCCGTCAAACTGCCGCCAGCGGCGTCGTGTTTTTACGACTGGTTTATTTTATTGCTATTGGAGTTAAATCAAAACCATAGGCGTGTATTTGTCAAGTAATTGACATTGTGACAGATGAACGTTGTTTATGACATTGTGTAATGCAAAAAGCCATGGTGTTTAAGCAATAAGAACTTGTACAAACCAGAGATATTCTTCCAAGAAGAATTTCTTTAGATTTCCTGCTCATGCAACAAGGTATACATATATTTCATAACCTATTGATATTTTAAATTTTATATTACGGCCCTGACTTTTCCTACCCAACTGACATTAGCAAGGTCAAATTTAATTTTTAGCCTGACAGGTCCAGTAATATTGCTGGTTGTTATATGTGCCGTGACCTATGTTTACCTGATTTTTATTATTAAATTTTAGGAAACTGCAACTTTCGTAAGTCAATATCTTTTTATACGTCAAAATTAGGTATAGGGTGTGTTACATTAAAAATGTTTAGAATTGTTAGGAAAATACAGAAATCTAATAAAAAAATGGGGTAGCAATTTAAAATAAGAAAATATGACCACGCCCAGACTTCTGGTAGATGAAAAAAATAGTTTTTCTAAAAATTTGTTTGAAACCATTAAACATTTGTATTAAACACTTTTTTCAGAAACATCAAATAAAAAAGATAAAGGGGGGGTCAATATATAAAAAAAAAACCTGTACATATTGCGGTATATTAAAGTCCCCTAGAATAAGTAATTTGTTCTCGTGCAATATATTCAAAGTTAGGAGATGATCCAAAAAGTATTCGAGTTCATTATTGTTAATATATGGTGGGATGTAGACTAGAATAATATGTAATATGGAAAATTTCACCTTCAGCCTGCAGCCCACGACCAGTGGCGGACATATCACCGGGCAGTTCGGTGCGCCGCCCTGGGGCCCAAGGTTCAGAAGGGCCCCACGATGCCGCTGATTATAAAGTATTTTTATATCGAAGTAATTCAAATGGTAAAACATCAAATATGCAAACCAAAAATAATTAAATAATAATTAAGCTACATTCAATAAAGCCCCAATATAGATACCTATATGTATCTACTAATGAAATATATCGACCATACCGCCTATGCCTAATATTCCTTGAGAGCCTGAGTGCCTTAAATTTGGCAACTCGCAGACCAAGCCACTATTCCCAGTAGGCCACATTTTCTTTATTTTAGAGCAAATTATCAAATACTTGATACTTGAATAATTTGTTTGCATGTTTAAATAATATTAGTAAGTGGCGTGCTAAGACTTATACTGTAGCTGCTTCAGGTAAAATATATAAAAGGGTAACGTAAGTACCTACTATATTTATATTTTTACATATTATTTTATCTTTTGTCTCAGCCTAAAGACTCTAACGAATTGTATTTCTAAGAAAATCAATTGAACGTATCTATATTTCTCAATTACTTACTAATTACTTTACTTTGATAAATACGATATTATAATTATATAGTGGATAGTACCTATACAATGGCGTAGTTTAAAACAGTGAAATCGTTGGCCCTCCCCCCGCGGCAAATATTGTAGGGGCCCTCTTTTCATAAATTGACTAAGACTAAGAGCCTAATAATAATAAACTATTTTTGTTATGATAGGAACGAATAAGTACACTAGTTTTTTGTTTAAAATATAGTTGGCTATCTTTGAAGCCCCCCTGTCGTTCAAGGGCTCTCTCGTCCCGCGTGCTCCACGAACTTGTCAACTATACGCCACTGGCCACTGGTGTGAGTGATAAAGCTTTAAAAATATACACAGGGGTAGGGGCCCATAAATATAGTTCTAAAATATACAAGGGGTAGGGGCCCATAAATATCTTTTGCCCTGAGGTCCACGCGTCCGTAGATCCGCCGCTGCCCACGACACTAATAGCAGGAACTGTATTATTTAAGAAATTTAGGTCGAGTTGCTCAGGTTTCAGTTCACACTTCACACCCAACAGTACGCCTCCCCTTCTGGACACTCCCGCCAATTCAAACTCCCGATCTGACCAAAACACTGCGTACTCCGACGTAAAAAGTTTGGAGTTAAACACATCCGGTCTCAGCCATGACTCCGTAATAGCGACTATGTCCATACTGCTGGTGGAAACAGCGTTAAAGAATGAATGCGTTTTTGTATTTAAACCCCGCACGTTTTGGTAGTAGCACTGAATAAGTTTGAGTTCCTCCGTTGAAGAACTTAGGTTTTTGAAGTTATTGTGGGGTGGCCCTTAGTGTATCTTAAGACAAGATCTCTCTCACCGTTGGCCTTCCACTTACACTTACTTTTTTTATTTTAGTTATTAACAAGTTATAACTACATGCCTAGTCTAAATATGTCTATATTAACAAGTAATACATGCGCATGTTATGTGCGTGGCGTTCTTCGATCAACGCCATTGCTAACAGCAGCTGATACCCTTAGTGGGGGTTGATCTTAGCCTATTTAGTTTACTAGGTTATGTGGTACTGCTTTTTGTTTTCGCTTTCTTTGGGCGGACCCTTCAAAGCCGTTATTACTCTTAGAATGGCATAAAGCTCTTGGTTGATGAAAAAGCTTGTAAAATGGGGTATATGTTACTGCCTAGGGGAAACACAGGGAAAAACAACGAAAAACCCTGTTTAAAACTGCTCATGATTCGAGCAGGGAATCATAATGTTAAAATGGACAAGCACACTATACAACATAAAATAAGTATATACAGAATATATATACAAGATGTATTTACACGTGTATATAGGCTTACTAGGCGTAGGCCTGTTACAGTAGCAATTGAATAGTATTAGGTCGCATGAATCGAATTTCACGGTCCGACTGCGGAGACATGGACGCTTCCGTGGCATGTGCTGAAATGAATGGCTAAGGTACTGCTGCTGCACATTTATATGCTTCGCATGTCCCTTGTCAGGCCCGGCCCCCGTGTCCGAACACGGTGAGCTAGCCAATCAGGAGGCAGGTCGCTCATACTACCCAGTTGGGCGATGTGCTCCTGCTCTTCTGATACTTTGTGAAATTTGAAAAGTTAGAAATAGACGGTTTTCGAAAGTTAGTTCATGGTTTTAGATATTAGATGCGATTTTTATGGTGCAAGTTAATATGCCCTAGGGAAATTGAGTCTAGGGAGGCATTAGTTGTTGATAGAACAAGGTAATTTCCCGATAGATCGTGCCGTGTATTATACGGCGCTCCGGGCTGTATCTAATGTCGGCAATATTTGCTGTAAGCGGCGATCCTCTTATCTGTCGGGCGTAAAACCTGCATGCCAGGGTGTCAATGAATTCATCGACGTACTCCATTTTTGCCCAAGCATGCAGGTCCTCAGTCCGGACTCGGTCTCTCAGAGTTAAGGAAAACGCCGCTCGCAGGTAACAGTTTTGGATCACCTGGAGTTTCCGTTTATGAGTTTTAGCCGCCGAACACCAGACCGGAGCACCGTAGAACAGAGCCGGCCTAATTACTGTTCTATACAATATAAGCTTATTAGCTGGGCTTAAAAAGGATCGGCCCGCTATCAACATATTAAGTCCTTTTTTGATATAGGCATTTTTAGCTGCAATAGCTCGAAAGTGATTGCTAAAGTTTAATTTTTTGTCAAATATAATGCCAAGATATTTAACTTGGGTCTTTGGTAGTATTGCATTATTCCCTATTACAAGAGGAGTGACGTCGACGTCCTTCCTCTTACGTGTTATCACGATGAGTTCAGTCTTAGCTGCATTTAAGGTGACCTTCCATCTCTCGTAATAGGGTATAAGTACACTCAAGTGTTCGACCAAGTTAGATTTTGCCACTTCCGCTTTAGGATCGAGGGAATAGATTGCCGTGTCGTCGGCAAAAAGGGCTTTATGGGTATTAGGACAAGACGGAATATCTGCTATAAAAAGATTGAAGAGTAGCGGCGACATTACTGTACCTTGTGGCACCCCCGCAAGCAATCTTCTACTGCGCGAGTTGTGGTGGCCAATTCGAGTGACAAAAGAGCGACCGGCAAGGTATGACCCGATGAGCGCTACCCAGTACAGTGGCATGCTGTACTTTGCCAACAGTTTGTACAGCAGCCCATCGTGCCACACCCTGTCGAATGCCTTTTCGATGTCGAGCAGCAAAAGTGCTGTCGACTGTTTGTTAGTAAAACCCTTGTAGATGTCAGTGGCTATTTTCGCGGCCAACATGACGGTGCCATGTTGCCCGCGAAAGCCAAATTGCTCGTTCGGAAGTATATTGAGCTCTTCTACTATCCTGTTAACCCTCGACAAGATAAGCCTTTCAGCTACCTTCCCGAGGGTGCTCAACAGCGATATAGGGCGGTAAGAGGATGGCAGGGTTGGGTCTTTTCCCGGTTTAGGGAAATGAATGACGCACGCTATCTTCCAGGATCGAGGGAAATGTTGCAGTCGGATTACCGCGTTAACTATATGCATTAGCTGGATAAGTGTTTTCATGGGTAAGTTTTTCAGGACTATACTCGGAATGTTGTCTGGGCCGGAAGCTTTATTTCTTGGAAGATGACTGAGTATTTTGCGGATTTCCGCTGGCGTTATTCTCATCTTGTCAAGCACTGACGGGGGGATAGGATATTTACGTTGTTTAAAGATATTTACGGCTGCGCTAATGCGTTCCTGCTCGGGCAGGGTGTCGGGCGCCTTACTGTAGACGCCTTCCAAGTAATCCGCGAAGGCCTCCGCTTTTCCCTGCTCATCAGTTATGTCAAGGTCGCGATGCCTAATTGCAGGAATTTGCGTCATGCCTCCGCGGACTCGCTTGGCCAACTTCCACAATGAGCCGTCCTCCCTGTTGATGGTATTTATGTAAGCCATCCACGCATTGTTACGGTGTTCCCGGATTTTCATCCTTATTTCCTCCGTCAGTGCGTTTATTTGAGCGGTGCCCTGTCTAGTCCGGGTTCTCTGCCATCTTCGTCGAAAGCGATTTCTATAGGTGATGAGATCGAGGATAGGTTCGGGAAGGGATTCTGTTCTAGGGTGCAGAGAGACTCTAGGACACATGGCATCGCGGATGCGCTGGATATTCAAAGTTAGTTGATCTACCTCGTTTTCAAGCTCCTGGACAGTCGCTATTTGTTCAGGGACGACAGTTAACTCGTTGAGCCTAGCTCGGAAATCCCTCCAATCAGTATTCCTGTACGAAATGATGGTGTC
>MU189965.1:17466-46568 GCA_016904865.1 Pissodes strobi
AGCGACCTATGTATGAGACAGGCCACGCCTCCCCCGTTTCGATCAGGCCTATCAAAACGCTCGATATTATAGTTCCTAATCTTAAAAGTAAAGTTAGGAACTAAATTCGTTTCATTGAGGAAAACGATCTGAAAATTGAATGAATACATAAAGTTACGAAATTCGCCCAGTTTGGACCTAATACCATTACAATTCCAAGATGCGACAAGTAACATTTATACATTGAATCTTGCGTACTCGTGAGAGAAAAAGCGGATTGACGCCTGAATAATCTCCGCTTTATCTCCTCGGCATGCTTCCAACATGTTGGAATAATGCTCGAGGGCTTGAAAAAGTTGCTCTAAGTTTACGAGGTTGTTGATTCTCGAAACAACATTGTTTAAGTTAGACATAACTGATGAAATATTTACATTTGGATTAGCGTTATTCACATTAGGGTTTGCGCGAGCAGTACCACTAACCTGATTTACATTTTGTGGTGGTTGCTTTCTCGGTGCCTGCTCATGGTTGCGATTGCCGCGCATTGGGGGAAACTGCCGGTCGAATTCTTCTTCCCGTTGGCAATTGTTTATGCCTTGGCCCCGTGGGCCGTCTGCAGCTCTTGTGGGTGCTTCTTGATTCTTCCAGGCGGGGTTTGTCGGGAGAGGCGCAGGCCGGTAGGTTTGCTTAGGCTTATTTACAGTAGTTTGTATCATATTTAGTTTGTATATGTACACAGGGCATGTCTCATCGATTGCTCGGTGAGAGCCCCCGCAGTTTGGCCTTCCGATTCCGCAGCTGTTCCTTCACGCTGTTCAGCTCGCTCAGCTGCGATGGAGTTAAATCCGCTCCGACGTATGCTCGACGGGAGTCTCTAGCCTTGCTTCTATTTCTGAGGACCCTGGAAACATCATGCGGACCGCTAAGCACCACTTTCCGAGCTTTATTACATGGCTCACAGCAATATCTTAGCCCCATATTTCAGTAAGAAACGTAGACACTTGGCAGATTTCTGCCTCGCCGTCCGTCACATTAAAGTTGAACAACATAAACTAATTTGCACGCCTTTGCCTCTCCATTACTTCTTACTTCAGACAAAATTTCCTCGCCCGTTGAGTTCAGAAGTGTTGATGGAACCGACTCTGGCCGATCAGCATTAGATGCCCCCTTCTTTAACCCTTAACCCACCATGTGAGATTTTTTTTCACATGGTGTCTGACAGACTACTCACTTTGCAAACAGCAAAACAACAATTTTTTGAAATTGTATTTATGTTTTAGAACACAGGAGTAACAAATGAATCTATTTGCTACAATATAAATCAAAAAAATATGTTTTATCTGTTAGTGGTATAAAACTTAATAATAAATAAAATACTAGCTAATTTTATGACTACAGTTTTAATTTTTCCAAAAAATTTTAATTTTTTTTTGTATTCCTGAATTTCTGTGGTGCTAAGTTGTTCAGAAAGGATTGTTTTAATATACATAACTCAAAAATAACATTAGACATTTATAATTTTTTCTTCAGCAAGAGCTAAATACCCCTTTGGTTTATACACGTGTTACATAATAGTTTCGAGCATTGTACGCAAATTGCCTTTCTACACTGTACACATAATGCCACAAGCTTCAATGTCAGCATCACTAAACCACTGTAGAAGTGTCTCCTCGATTTTTTTTTATCACCAAAACAAACTCTTTTCGACGGACCGGCTATATCAACTCATGCAATTTAAACCACACAAATCACCATGTATAGTTTGACAGACTACGTCCCATACTTTTACTCTGATAATTTGTTTAAAAATTTTCATAAAATAATGCCGAACGGGCCACAGCTAGTAGGCCAATTGAAGCAAGATTAGATGGTGTGGCAAGTTCGGGGGCGATCTCACTGAGGATATACAGCGCGATTAGTTTATTGGGAAGTCTGTCTGACGCCACATGGTGGGTTAAGGGTTAAACTAGCCATCATAGTCTCCATGCGCTCCTCTAGATTTTCCAACCTTTTCTGTAGCACTGGGATCAATCGTAGACCCTCCTGGCATGCATCGCGCAAAAATACTTTAAGCTCCTTTTATTCTTCAGTTCGATGACACGTACTTCAGAGGGAGTTAGATCCGCACAACTGTAGTGAAACTTAAGTCTGCATCCATCGCAGGGTACGTGCTTTTCGTTATCGACAAATAAAACGTCGCATTTAAAGCACGAAGCCATTATAGGTCAATGTGGCACCTGGGATTTATTGACTGTACCCCGTATACTGCTCAGCAGCTTATCGCCAAAAAATGTGTATAACTGTATATATATTTTTATTATAATACTATTGTTGTTGGAATGTAAGTTTTTGTGCACTGTTTGAAATATCCAAATTTAGATCGTGGGATGCCTTTAGAAACAATTCTTCAGCGTTTTTATATTATACAATAAAATGTACACTTTGCAACCGAGCACACATTGTCTATACTTCTTAATTCTTCCTTTGATCGAAAATTTATTTTTCTACTCGGCCCAGCAAAACTTGAAAGAACAGGGAACGAAATATAGCGTGATGCTATCCACGAACGTGTCATACTATGTAATGGGGGCGATTGCAATAAGTAAATGCTTTATTTAGGATTTGGCTAGTTAGTTCAGTATATAACGAACAACAAATATCAATTCCGAAGATGCATCAAAAATCTCTTACTAAAAGAACTTAAACTTGGATAGTTCCTAATATGGTACGACAGAGCTATAAAATTGCGAATAAGTATGTGAAATATTCAAACGCAGCTCTATAAACTAATTATGATCCCATTTTAGTTTTTCATAATTCGATATAGTAAAAGCCCATACGTTATTAGAAACGGTGAACGAGATAAAGGATATATCCTCGAGCTTATCACAGCGGTGTGGTTAGTTAAGTTCATGACGTCATGGTTTACTTTGTGGTTCGGGTAGTGACGTAGTAGTAACTATTACAATGAAAAGAAATTCCGCAGCTCTCGCTATTTCTCCCTTTCTTCGTCTCTCACAACACAGGAGTTCCACTTTTTTTACATTTTTGTCCTACATTTTCTGTTTATTATAATGCTTTAATATGAGTAAGAGAATTAATTTAATGTGAGGCAATGTACCGAATGAAATAAACACCGTTATTAATCAAGCACCAGGCGCTAGATTGAGAGTAAAAAGTATCGAGGGTTGTTTAATTAAATTTCTTGAGGCGTCTTCAAATTCGATTCTTTGTATATTTAAAAATAAAAATTATTTATATCATGGGGACGTACAGGGGGTCACACACTCCTTTTCCAATAGAGGCAATTATATATTGAATTAAAATTGTTTCATAAAAAAACAAAAAGTAATTTTACAAAAAAGAGGTTATATCAATAATTAGTTGATTTTAAATGCATAATTATGTAAAGTGGTGCTTTTATTGCGATTTCTTCGTTATTAATTAGCACGGTGTACCCATTCCATTTTGTTAATAATAGATTTTCATAAGAAAATAGTTAAACAGAGTTGCCAACTGCTCTGACCCGTTTTCCCCTCAAAAACTTGCACGATTCCCCACAATTCCCCACAGCCCTCATGAATTTTTTAGGTTTGTCAGATTTGGACTATTTGGAGCAAGGATTTAATAAGGAATTTGGAGTAAGTAATGAAAATAATGGCAACATGGTTTCGGGTCCGTTCATTAAAATAGCAAAAAATAAATTAAAAAAGGCTTATTTAGTTTTATGAATGAAAAAATGACGTGAAATATAAAGCATGTTGCTTTTTTATCGATATATTTAAAGTGTTACAAAATCCCCACAGTGATTATATCCCCACAAAATCCCCACACCTGTTGAAATTCCCCACGTTTTGGGAAATTCCCCACAGATTGGCAACCCTGTAGTTAAATACCTATTATTTGGCATTTAGCAGTTTCTTCTGTCAAATGTATAATGTCAAACTACTTAACCAGTTAACCACTATAAATAGATAGTTAATTGGTTTGGCTTAGTTTGACGTCATGGTTTGACATATGGTGCGAGGAAATATGAGTGGTTAAGTGTCGTATATTGTGGTAACCAGAACCTCCTTATAGTCTTTTATTATTATATGTACTATGTACTGTACCAATCTTATATGAAATCTGCTTAACGTAAGAAGTCAAAATGGCCAATAAAATATATGTAATTTGATTTAAATCATTATTTGACTAACATCAAAGCTTTATGTATAAGGACTATAAGGGATATTTACACACTACAATTATAAAAAGGCATGCATTTATGTTTAGTTTGCTACAATTATTGCATAATGTTTATATCTAGCCTATTATATCGATTGAACGTGAGTACTCTATAGCGTCTCGTCTGCGACTGTTACGATATAACGAATATAACGATATCGGAAACCGTTGCATTTCAAACGGCTCGTTTTCTTTTTACTTTAAGTTCTTTGAACGAGTGCTTGTTTCTGAGTAAGAACCTTTGATTGATTATTGAAGACATTATACTGCCGGAAACACTAGCTATGTTTGTATATAGTTCGATGTGTTGGGCTTATGTAGAAAGAGTGAATATATTGCAGAACTATGCGATTTGCAGTTCAACATATTTTACTATATATCGTAAAGTGTGTAGGGCGTTTTAGAGCGATATGGTGGCTGCCTTCTAAATCCCCAGAATTGAGATTCTTAAACGGCTAGAGAATAAGCACCTGACTACATGAGGTATTCCAAAATCGTTGAATATGTTCCTATATTTGAGGCAAAATATACAAAGACCAGCCTTTGAGAAATACCGAACAGCTATAAAACACGTCAGAAATTTTCTTCAAGCCATAACACTGGTCATATTTAGCACTTTGACTGCCATGCCAAATTCAATAGAAGGGTCGCCTATGCCACGTGTTGTTTTTTATAGAAAAGTATTTGAAATACCTCTCTAACACTCTTTTATAATATGTTATGTATTTTAGTTTCGTTGTTTTCATGACTTTAAAACTAGTGTATAAAAAATATACACATGGCGTAAAAGTGACAAAAATATATTTTGGCCAACGTGCCAATAATTAGGCACTAGTATTTATTGTTTTTATTATTATTGTATTTCGAATAATGTATTATTTTATATTTATTATACCTATATAACCCTATGTCAAAACTACCAATTATATTTCATTTCACAGCAATAAACACTACCTAAATAATAAAATTAATAGAAAATATTTAACTTTTATCAAAAGTCGCGCTAAGATTATTTTGTCACTGCCCCACGCCACGATAAACTATATCCCATAAGAAATGCACGTAAAGCGTGTTACTCTAGCCATTGTCTTTACAAAGCTCTAGCATACACGCGACGCAATATTCATGATTGCATGTATATACCAGAATATACACGTGACGATCTGGTCTAGGCTACTGTGAGTACTGTGTATACTCAAAGATCATATATTTACGTATATGTCAAAGATACACATGGCAGTATTGGCAGTCAAAGTGTTAGGAATGTTTCACCATATTATGTGCAACTTAACAATAAAGTTCCTAGAAAATGAAGGAAGGGGTGCACGTCGTAGTTGTTACCTTTCTTTTTTATGAATGTTTTAGTGAAACGCATATCGTATATTATGGTGAAACGGTACAAAACCATCCCGAGTTTGCGCATAGTGATATACCCGTTCCGTTCTAGCGAAACAAATCCGGAATTCTGACTACCAGTCAGAGATGTTCTAGCAACAACAAAGTTCAGTTTTCAGTTTGCAAACTAGTTGACAACCGTCAAAACAGTCCAGAGGAATTCGCAAGGATTTTCAGTCTGTGACATGCGCAGAAGTTAAGCTACGCTTAAGGACGTATCCGTTTTAAGAACGGATTGGATCATGTGCATTTTTAAGTAAAGGGATTCTACTCGTAATTAGTTTCGGATCTGGAATAGTCTATTTGGAGTTTGTATTAATGATGAATGCTACTGATTTTTTGTTGTTAAATATGATAACGGAGGAAGATGAAGAAGAACTACTGCTGCTCAAACGGAAAACACATAAAGAAATCCATAATATGTTCAGAAGGCGTGAACAAGAAGGTGCTTATAATAAATATATTAATTCGTCGTCATTTAATCGATGATGACCCTAAATTCAAGGAATACTTTCGCTTGTCTCCATTTTTATTCAATTATGTCCTAAACTATGTGAAAAGAGATTTAATTCACTAGTTCACGATAAACGGATTAGAAACGGACTGAAATAATGAAATCGTTCCATTAAAAACGGATGTAAACAGAATGGGAACGATTTAATTTCGGATCCGTTCGCTTACTTTGCAATATTGTTTAAATGTATATTTTCATTAATTAGCCAAACGGATCGCATTTATAAACGAATTCTAAGAATGCGAAGCTTTACTAATTGTTTCCAGGTAACCACGCGAATCCATCCAGCCGGTTGACTTGTTTGGTTTTGATTTTATATGTTTGGTCATTTTTTATGCATTAAAGACAGTGGTTTGGTTATATAGAAACTAATTTGTTACAGTGTTTTGTGTTAAATTTTGTATTGCTTTTAGACATTATGTGGGCAAACGACAAACTGATTGCTGTTTTTTATATTTTAAACGTTTAATTGTATTTGAGCTAAACCACTTATTTTATTATGTTGTAATATTCAATTTATTTCTGATGTCTTGCTCGACTGAAATGTATTGTATTGCATTGTAATTATTTTCTTAGTTTTAAGTTTCATTGAATTGTATTGTGTTAAATACCTACTTTGTACGATTGGGTTTATCCCGTTGGATGAATTAATAAATAAATAAAAACATCGTTGACATTAATATTGTCCATGTTAATCAACAACTGTATTATTCTTTTTGTGATATTGATAAATATAAAAAATCTTTTAAAATCAAAACAAATAAAATTTCAAGCGTCTAGCGTTCCGACTAAGCTTTCGATGCGAAATTAAAAGTAAATATAACTAAAAAAAAGTAAACACAAAACAAGCGTTGCGACTGACGGCGGGAATCGAATCCGCGAAGTACAAATGACGAGCAGAACGTCTACTACTACACCACCGAGGCGTTGGAAGCATTTCCCTAGTCCATAAAAATATGGATATTTTCAATACAATCGACGCATGTGCACGGCTTTCGCATCGAAAAGTTAGTAAGAGCGCTAGACGCTTGTATAAAATTGACGTAGCACGTAGCGAAATGTCACTTGAAATGAGCGTTCTAGCCATATATTTAAGTATTGGTCATGGCCCCCCCTGGGAATTTAACCGACTCCTTTTGCAACATACGGTTCATGCTATTCCATTTTAACGACTTTCGGGTAAAAATTGGGCGGGGCACCCCAAAATAACCCAAAATTTTCCGCCGCCTTCGCTCGCGTCTGCCACTGCGACCTTTTCTACGGTTCACCCCCAGCAAGGGGGGCGAAACCCTAGAATGGGACCTATGATACGGGAGTCCCATTTCTTACAGATTTAGGAATGAAGCCCGCGGGGCGAAGCCCTAAAATTGGGCCCCAAGCCCTGGTATATGAGAGTCCCATTTTCTACAGTTTTGCAAAAACGGGCGCCTGCGGGGGTGAAGCCCTAAAATTGGGCCGCCTTTTTTAGATCTGGGAATGCGAGCTCTGAGGGCGAAGCTCTAAAACGGAGACGAAGCTCTTTAATCTAAATATCCGAATATGCGTGTGAAATGTCCAGTTTTCAAGAGCAGTTGATAGTGCGTTTTTGTCTATTTTCAGGACAGTCCTAGATAAAATATATTATTTCTAAAGCGGCTAATTCTAGCTCTTCGTCGCTGCCAGGAATACGCCGTTGGCAAACTTATTCTAGTTGCTTGCAGTCGCGCCATCTCTTCGCGATGCAATCAGTTTGTCGCAAGAGTCCTCGTGATCGAGGGGTCTAGATGGTTAGGTCTCAATCCGACGGCCCGGGTTCAAATCCCGTTGCTTTTTTATTATTTTTTTCCTTGATTTTGGGTATGTCTTGGGTTAGTTTTGGTTAGCACTTGGTTAGTTTCCTTTTCTTGATCCCCCGAAGCGAGCGGAGGGCCATGCGAAAAGTGCTCTGGCTGTATTCCATGGGCTACGAGAAGCTAGAATTAGTCGCGTCTGAAATTTCCATCAAGTTTTTATTAAGCTAATTTTCTAGTCCGCAAGTAAATGAACCTCAAATTTAACACTATATTCCTACTATAAAAATATATCCTAATTATTTTACTTTTAAGTATCTCATTGTTCTTGATATACAGGGTAGCAAACAATAATTAGAAATATCTTATATATCTATATAGAGGTACCTATCTGTCGTTTTATACCCGTTAGAAACTATATTTAAAGAGACAGAGAAAAAATGTTCAAATAAAAGTTTCAGGATTTTTGGTGAAAAATTGAGCGAGTCTGCTAGTACTCGAGACACTGATGTGTAAACATATCCTATATCGACATCGTCGACATGAAAATCTAACGCCACCTTAGGCCGCGTGACGCCTGAATATAGGCAACCACTTATTTGGAATCGGTTGCCTATATTCGGGCGTTAGAAAAAACACGACCGCCTGACGTGCGTTTTTTAATGTTTACATTTGTAACGTTTGCATTAGAATGTCTAATATTAATTACACTTCACGCATAACCCTTCGCTCGGTACAGAGGGGCGCGACGAACAAAAACTAACCCAAGACATACACAAAATCAAGAAAATATCTGTACAAAATTTCATGATAAGTAGTTTACGCATGGAAAATAGGAATCAAACTAACCGTAAAAATGAACGCGAGCGAAACCGCGGGTAAAAGATAAAAGTGTCATATGTCCTTTACTAAAAATTCATGATGATCGATTGAGTAGTTTATGCGTGAAAACGTAAGAAACAAACAAACAAACACATTCGCATTTATAATATTAGTTAGGATTCTTTAATAACTTACTGGCACCTTTAATCGGAGTGGATTAATTAACTGCACAAATTCGACACGAAAATCTAATGCCACCAGGAATAACATCAACACAGCTTATTAACTATCAGCTAGTCATTTTGGGGCGGCATCCTTTGGTTTGGGAGTCATAACCAAATTTCGCAAATTTTAGAAGAGGTCCATGACTCAATATTGTTTTAAATGTCTGGGCATCTGAATAATACTTTTGACAGTTCGTTTAATTTAAAATATGCTTTTTTTATCGTCTAAAATCCGTTATAAACGATTTTAAATGGCAAAATTGTATAAAAATCCGAAATTTCCGGATTTTTAGCACGATAGCCGTGGCTTCGGACGGATTTGTCGTAGATTTTGAAGCAAAAATTCATGTTCAATTCAAACTATTAAAAATAAGCTGTGCTATGGATACAAATACACTGCGAATATAATATAATGAACATCTAATACCGCTCTAGCGGCTAGCTTTTTAGAAGCACGATTTGAGTTGTGGCAATCGCGGCCTTCCTGGATTAGCTTGCTCCTCAATGCGCACGGGTTATAATGTCACATCGGTTTACACATTCCGTCCCCACATTTCCGTCCCATTTGTCGAGATTTACTCTCCTACCGCCGCATAAGATGTTTACACATCAAAAACAAATGACTATCGGAAAACAAAAAATTGTAATTTTCTTATTTTTTAAAATCGAATGCCCTATATATTATTACAGTAGTTTTAAGATCTCCTTAGCGTCCGCTTACATACTGTTTTAATAATAAAGATTTAGGGCATCGTTAATATTGTCTACTGCACAAACAGTGGTCTACAGGAATCTCTAGGTCCAGGTCGGTACCATTTAACACCCTTTTCTGCTAGAAAAAGATATGCTCTCGAAAAGTGTAAACTACGCATTTCTCGCTAAATATTGATGAACCTCATTACAGATTACATAATATTCAAGACACCAAGCAACTTTAGCTCAACAGAAATATGTAGACCCAAGAATTTAGATGACTCGACTCTGTCTATAGGTCGATTACCTATTGATGGAAAGTATTTATCTTTGACATGTTGAATATCACACCACTCGTTGATCATTTGCAGATCTGTATTGCAATAGAATCATGGATAATCAGTGGACATGAAGTGGAACAGCAAACAGGTCTGCGAGATGCCTGCTATCCTAACCAAACGATTAGACAAAACACCCCGCGACTTAGTTCTTTGAGAGCCTGCCAACAGATACACTATTAGAAACCAACAAAGATCGTTTCCCCTCACAACTGCAGTTATTTGTCTACGTTGTTTTAGTAAGATCTGTACTGGAGTACCTGCATTTCGTTACCTAAGGTAGCTTTAAAAAATAATGTTAGAATTTCTAGGAAAGATAGAAAAATATGTTATGAATATATAAATTAGCCAAAAATGCTTGCAAAAAGGTCAAAGAGATGTCTTCATATATCAAAAAAAAAAAAAAAAATAGAAAAAAATTAAATGCGTAATAATACTTACCGAGCAAGCCGATCTAAAAATATCTAAATAGGTTACAGTTACTTAAATGGCGATCAAAACCTATTACAATGACATTACGCACTAAAAACAGATTTTGACAAATTATTCTAAGTTAAACTCTTGGGAAATCCCCTAAATATTTTATCCCATTGTGATGTATCGTTGAATCTAGAGCGATGGGAATCTCTTAGAACAGCCCAATAGAAAAACAATCAGACATAAGTTTTTTTGAAGGATTGATCTTCGTATGTATTATCTCTTTTTAAGCATTGAGGACAAACTATTTTTTAAGAACTTTTGAACAGCGGGTAAAACAATCTTTTTCTCAAATTCTATCAAATGCAGACAATCTTATACCAACATCCAATTTTATTCAAAAGGTATAACAACTTTAATTTAATATTTTTTGTAACGTTTCTGTAAAAATTATATGCAAGTGTAGTTTTTGACGCAAAAATTTGACCAATTAAAAAAGTCTTGTTTTTTTTTTATTAAAATGTGCCGTTTTTCACGCTTTCAGCAAATAATGATAATTTATTTTTGCAATAATAGTGGCATAATGAATGTGCATTAAAGCATGCCGATGAAAAATATTGAACTATAAACATTTCATATTTTGACTCAAAAATACAGTGAAGTAAACCATGGGACGTTTTTTTAAAATGTATAACACTAGGACGCTTTCTAGTCAAAAAAATTGTTATTAATGTTTTTACAGAAAGCTTACAACAATATTACAGAAGTTGTTACAACTTTTGAACAATATGAGATATCGTTCGATTAATTATTCGGAAACTTACATGAAATGCAGCCAGGTATTCGCTGTTCTCAAACCAAGCTGCTTGCAAGTGAATACCGAAAGGCGCCTTATTAGTCGAATAATGCCTGTTGAAATTTCTCATAAGCGTCTGAAATATTTCCTGTCCAGATAATTCAGAAGGACAAGAGTCTAAAGTAGCACAGCTAATATCCAATGCTTCCAACTGGTTTATTACCATTTGCCAAAGGCCCGGGTAGGATCTCGTTGGACACATTTGTCTAAAACCTAAAATTATAATATGGGGTTGTAAGATATATGTCCCTAACTTGATTAGGAGCATCACACAGATATCTGAAAATGCCAAATAACAAAATTTTGTTATGTTGTGCCACGATATTTAAATGTTCTCATTATACAAATTAATAAAGGCGTAGTAGTAGAAGGGCTATTTGGTCTTGATGGTCCAATATTTGAAACGTCTAACGATAAACACGTAGTAACTAGCTGAGCAATGCTTGAAGTTACTAATATAAAACGTACATGTTCAAAATATAGAGCCAACGTTATCAATGACAATAAGACAAAAAGAGAAGAAAGGTATAGAATACTTCTTAGGAGATCCAGAATCAGACTAAATATCTCAATAATTTTGTTATAGGATGAAAAGATGTTTTTTTTTACGAATTCTTTAAACTTCTAAAGTCTACGTATCTCAGATAAACGAAGATAATCCTTAGTCTTCAAACTCACACCTTATTCAAAGGACAATTTGTCAAAAATGGATAAATGTATACATTTTATTAATTCAGGCGCAAATACTTTTGAAGTGTACGAAAAACACATTTTGGGCAATATGTATCACATACCTCTGTTACTACAATAAATTACCTCAAGAACGACATTTCCCACATATTCTAGAATTCGTTTTATTTGTTTGGGGTGTTGAATCTGCGAAACGCCGGAAATTTGCAACATCTAAGAAATATAATTATTCAATGTTGGAATTAACTCATGGCCAATATTGATCATATTGAGGTCTTGACGCTCGGGAGGGTAGGAGTAGATCAATTTCTGCCGACGCTGTAAAGAGGCGGGCACAGTTATATTTCTGGTTTTGAAAAAAGTAATATAATTTTTGAAGTGAAACTACTTTTACGCGTGCTGAACCTGGAGCCTAAGCTGATGAATGTGTTACGAAATGGGGGACCCGACGAGGCGAACAGAAGTAGAGGGCGAGATATAACGTTGGTAAAGATAGGAGAGAGAGTTATTTGTGGTATACCTAACACACTAGCAGGCTCGTAGACTATTCTCCGTTTCTCTTATGTGCTGTGTGTCTAGGTAGCAGAGGTACGTGATAATGACGTGACAAACTAGTCATTCGATCACCAGAAATGACGTGACGGATGGCGTGATTTTGACGTGAAAATGACCTCCTAATGTCTCAGACCGATGACGTCATTTACATGACTTTTTTGACGTCTTTTGGGACGTGTTTTTGACGACTCTTTAGACGTGATTGTCACGTCACTAAAGGACGATATTTTTGCGGAGCCTAAACCGAGAATCACAGATACATAAAGTCAACTTTTTCATTTTGTCAAAATTAACTTTATTTTGTACCTGTTGTGTAAAATACAATAAAATACAATACCTAAACTAATTATACTAAAATCTTTTGCCGTAAATTGAAAAGTTCTATTTTTGAAACTAGGTAGGTATACCTATTTAATGTTCTAATCGATGTTATAATAATAATTTAAATACATTTTAAGTAGGCTTTTAAGTAGGCCCTACCTGCCTAAATAGACTATCATAATCCTGTAAGCCAAACCATATATAACAAGCCCTTATACTGAAGGTGAAACTAAAGAAACTAAAGGAACTTCAAATAAACAACACAACACTATCGTTTTTAGCCTTAAGCTTGAACTGGAAAGTGGAAACATGGGAAAACTAAAGAGGATTATCTCTGGACTCTGGAGGAAATAAATTGATTCACTTAAGTACCAGCTTAGAACAATACAGGGTGTCAAATTGAAAACTTCAATGCAAATATCTCGAAAAATAAAATAGTTAAAAAACTGGAATTTGGCACAAATGTTATACAAGTAGGGGGAACTAGAACCACCATATTTTAAAATCAACATCAGATAAAAGTGCTAGGGGTCATTTTGATACTTTTTTAAATGAAATACGCTGTATATTATTGCATATTTGGATTGTGTGAAAAAGCCTAGACATATTTCATGAATAATGTCCTATATCTATCTCTAACGGTTTTTGAAATATTGGCAGTCGAAAATCGACCATTTGCCAAGTTTGACAGCTTGTAAAATCTAAACGGCTAAAGATAGAACAAAACGGTTTGCACTTTCCTGTATTGGCTTTTCATAAGCTGTTGTATGACACTAACTTCTTATTTAACCAGGGGTTAAATTTATCCAGGATTTTTAACCTCGGCTTAAATCTAAAGTTAGTGTCATACGATAGCTTATGAAAAACCAATACAGGAAAGTGCAAATCGGTTTGTTCTATCTTTAGCCATTTAGATTTTACAAGCTGTCAAACTTGATAAATGGTCGATTTTCAACTGTCAATATTTCAAAAACCGTTAGAGTTGAGTATATATTCATGAAATATGTCTAGGCTTTTTCGCACAATCCAAATATGCAATAATATACAGGGTATTCCATTTAAAAAAAATATCAAAGGGACCCCTAGCACTTTTATTTGATGTTCAATTGTTTTATTAATATGGTGGTTCTAGTTCCCCCTACTTGTATAACATTTGCGCCAAATTACAGTTTTTCAAGTATTTTAGCTTTCGAGATATTTGCATTGAAAGTTTTCAAATTGACACAATGTATATCAAATGCACACACCCTGTGGCACCCAATAATTATTACTATAAATGGTCAAAACAACGATCGTCAAAAATGCCACATTCCACCTACGCCTACGCCGAAAACGAAATAACGAAGGGAAAGCGAAGACGCGAATACCGACCAATACGAAGGCCGAAAAGGCAAAATGGCGAATCGCGGACGGCGACCGGTGACAGACGCGCAGGGAAATCACCGGGTTGGTTAGGTTATATCACTGAGTGGCGTCGACTTCAAATAAAGAGCACCTAGATTTAAAAAATAAAACTATTGAGAGCTATTTAAAATATACAAATCCTATTTAAAAATACAGTTAAACTAGGACGTACTTTTTACGCAAAACATAAACCTTATTTGTCGTGGTTGACCTTGAAAAAATAACATTATATAGGTACCTAATATATGTAGGTATTTATCCAATGCAAACCAAACCTGGTCAATATTTTACAAATTTAAATAAAAACAGGTTTGCAAAAAGTTGGTTCTCGTAAAATTTATTTATAATATACCTATATAAAATAATACATTACTTTTTCTTGACGTTATATCAAATGACCAAAAATTGACGTGACTATGACGTTATTTTACTGATGATCTTTTCACGTCTTAATGACGTGTTTTTTGGTTAGCTGACGAGTTACGACGAGATGTCACCTGAATATGACGTCATTATCACGTACCTCTGCTACCTGGGTGGTGATCATTTCTTTTCCTATAGGCACCCTATAACCATTTACAATAAATTATACATATATTTGCAATATATGTATACAAGTAGGTAAGTATTTTATTAAAAATCGGTACTTTCCCTACGATACGTCAGGAAAACTAAACGCCATGAAGATATACAGGGGGACATATGTGATAATGTCATATTCGCTCTGTGCGTTAGGGTAGTGGGAGAAATGACGAACGATCGTGCGCGCGAGTCGGAGAAATTTGGAACTTTCTTCAGCTACTATACAAATGTACACGTAGAATACATCGAAAAAGGGTCTGGTGTCATATAAGCACTGTCGATTTTAAAGGTTTTTTTGGGTTGAATGGAAAGATTACATCAAATGGAACACATTAATGCAAAAAAATTTGCGGATGAAGCACTTTTGACGCCAAAAATTGAAAAAGAAATTTCAGAAATTAGACTGTTTAGTGACATTTTAATGCCTATATGACGTTAATGATGACAATTTACTTGCAATGTTGTCAGACTTGGCTAACCTTCTTGATTTTCAAGTAAGCAAATTGCCAAGTCCAGGAGCATGTTTCATAAAGTAGAATAACAACTTGTGAAAGTAACTAAACAAGCGCACACCGCGCGCTTGTTCCTTATATGCCTCAGACTAACCAAATAAGCTCCCATTTGTCTGTTAACTAACCCAAACTAACCAAAGCTAATTCAGACTAATGCAAAGTAACCCAAGCTGAACAAAACTAGTCCATACTAACGTAAACTAACCCAAACTAACCCAGATTGACCAAAAGTAACCCATACTAAGCAAGACTAACCCGCCTGTTTAGCCATACATGTATACATAAGTAATAAAAGTTTACTTACGGTACACTGCCGAGTCAATTTGTTCATTTCCCAGCAAAAGCCCTAGATCAAGTATATCTGTCATAAAATGAAATATATTTAAAAGACAAAACAAACTAATCAAGACTAACCAAAACTAACCCAGGCTAACCATAATTAACCTATGCGCGCTTGTCTCTTCGCTATTCCAATCTAAGCAAAACCAACGGAGCCTAACCAAAACTGACCCATACTAATCAAAACTAACCAAAACCAACAAAAACTTACTCAAACTAATTCAAGCTAACCCAGACTAACCAAAAGAAATCCATACTAACCAAAACTAACCCAGACTAACCCTAATTAACCAAAATAAAAAGAAAAACGCGCTACGCGGCCTTTTCTCTTCGTTATCATAAACTAAGAAAACCAACCCAGACTAACCTAAACTAACCCATACTAACCTAAATTAACAAAAACTAACCCTAATTAACGTATTCCAGACAGAGGCGGATCCAGGCCATGAAAAAGGTGAGGGCGTTGGTTTTTGAAGTGAAACTTCTTTAGCGAGGGTAAAGTCAGAAAAAATGAAACGCTTATCAAAGTGAAACACTTATCAAAGTTGAAAGGGCTATCTAAGTAAAACCCCTTTTAATTAAGCATGTTCCAGTATAACTACAGGGTTGAAATTTTGAGAACACGTAGCCAGGGTAAAATGAGTATTCTGGACTAACCCAAACTAGACCCCACTCATAAGAAACTGTAAAAAAAAATAAAAACCAACGTATGAATTGTTCGGAAAGTTAATAAAAGTGTTATAAAACGAAATAAGAAAAAAAATGTTAGAGAAACGCAACTTCTGGCGAAAAAAAGTCGAACGTAATCAGCTACGAGGTCGGAGATGGCAAAAATAGAATGAAAAATATTCTATATAATTTTTTTTTTTAAAATGGGAAAAAATTTTAAAAAAACGTAAAAAAATTTTCGGGAAGATAATAAAAGTACATATTATAAAACGAAATAAAAAAAAAATAAAAAAAAAATTATTCGGAAAGTTAAAAAAGTATTATAAAATCAAATAAGAAAAAAAAATGTTCGGAAAGTTGATAGAAGTATTATAAAACGAAATAAAAAAAATATATTAAAAAAAAAGTTAGAGAAACGCGGTTCTCGGCGGAAAAAAAGTTGAAAACAAAAGAAAAAAATTGTAAAAAAGTGTCGAAACTGGGCGCAAAAGTCGAGGAAAAAAAGCATCAACAAAAAAATAAAAACTCAATTTCTCAGAAGTTTCACTTAATTTGTGTGCTTATAGAGGTGAGGCACATAATTTTCTTTTATATACACCTATATCTTATACATATGGATGCTAGGTAGCTTTAAAAAATATTTGAAATAAGCTTGAAATCATAATCCTTAATAATCTGCAACATATAGGTAATGCAAAACATACTTTAATCGTTATAATCACTTTTATTGAACAAAAAAACGGATTTAAATATAAAAAATAAAATTAATTCTCAGAATGTTATGTAGGTGTGTACCTATAGAAATAACTAAACCGTGACATAAAATAACAAAAACTTTAATAAAACGAAAACACATAAGTACTTTTAAGCAAAAAACTATAGTAGGTAATAAAATAACACGGTCCTATAAAACAAAATCTAATTGTCTGTTCTCTTACTTGTAAATTTATCTATTATTCTTTCTTCATCTACTTCATCCTTATGGATATTGAGTAATGCTAAGGCAGAAAGTCTTAATTGAGACATGTTTGTCCCTAAGTAAGATTTAATCAGTCTTAAAAAAGAAAAACTTCTTTCTGGCTTAGCATTACTTAATGGAAAGCAACCTAATATTATTAAAAATTGTTTCACATATGGAAATACATAATATCGTCGCATAATTTTAATGCGTCTAATACATTATCAGTGACATTGCTTTGTCAACAAACTTTATTTATTTTTTCCAGATCGGATATTCGCCTAAAAAAATATTTAATAAAAGTTTCTCTTCAACAATATTAAATTAAAATAATAAACCTAACCGCTTTTTCTCTTTCCTCGTCTCTCAAAATAAAGGGATCCGCCACTGATTCCAGATTAAGCAAAAATAATCGAAACTAACTTTAACTAGCCAAAGAAGCGCATTGAGGCGAGCGCGCTACGCGCTTGACCAACCACGCCCATCACAAATTCAAAATTAATTCAAAGTAACAAAACAAACGCACTCACTAGGCGTGATACTCTCTTAAACTAATCCAAATTCCAAATGATCTTTTAAATTTGTATCTATTTCAATAAACTAAATGAATTAGTTTATATGACTTATTATTAAAAGTGACCCCCTTCTAGCGTAACATCTAATTCTAGTAAATCATATATTCGAGTTATTGTTATTTTATTAAACAAAGCCATTAAGAATCGTTATTTATAAGAAGTTTTCGTCTCACAGTACTTTTGAAACATATTCAACACGAGGCTGTTATATTTTAGAACCAAATAGAAAGTACACTTGGCAACCCGTAGAACATCCGTGCTAAGCCAACCTTTATAATAATGTTTTAAGAAATAGTCATGTTGACATTTATCTCATAAATATTATATTATGGTTTTAAAGTGCAAAAAAACAGTTTTATTTGCACTTGGTATGAAAAGAAGCTTTATATTATGTTATTATTAACCTTCTGCGATTATACCTTAGGACACAGTGTACTGGAATTGTGTTTATTAGGAAAAAATGTATGTTGAATTTTAATTTTTCATTTCAATTTATTTTGAGAAAATGTGCTTCATCCCCAAATTTTTTGCGTTAATGTGTCCCATTTGATGTAATCTTTCCATAGAACCCAAAAAATGCTTCAAAATCGACGGTGCTCATATGGCTCCAGAACCAACAAGGGTAAGTATCATAACCTGTGTGATATCTTTTCGAAACCTGTTCTTATGATTAGTGCAATGAACAGCACTAATAATACCGAAATATATATTTTAACTCAATTTCAGTTTGTCTATCAATTTCCAGATTGAAAAAATAAATGATTCTAAATCGTCTTCATTCATTCCAAAGTAATTTCAGTAAAACTTCATGAATCGAATTTTTAATCGTATCAATTTCACAATGCTATTTTTATTATTATGATATTCTCATGTTTAGGCTTTCATAACCTACAAAGTTCAATATCGAACTTGGCTTTTTTCAGTCGAATCGATAAATATTCTCATATGAACTAATTATATTGCACTAAAATCAACAATTTTTCTTGAATTTTCAATCGTTTCCGATGTACTTTGCGTATCTAAGAAATTCGCCACATTTTGTACCACCAGATGTCGCGTCGTGTAACGCACATAGCGAATAGGGACAGATTGATTTTAATACACTAGAAAATATTCCTTGATGATCATATAATAATTATTGAAACGTCTTTATTTTAGGAAGTGGATTTATTTCTACACTCCCGATAGAAACAGCCACACTTTAATCAAAACCTCACTAACAAATTTAAATAAAAAAATGTCAATGTTTGAAAACTTACATTTGTGCGGCATTTTAAAATCCATCGTGTACGGCCACAGAGGAACATAAGAATATGGCGCAACTATAGAACTGTCGTACAAAAATCCAAATTCTTTCATCATCAAGTATTGTCGATTCCAGCCAATTCGTAGGAATGGTACTCTTAATCCCTTCAGTTCTGATAAGCGTACATTCGAAAACTTATTAAGGATGTTTGCTTGTCCTACCATTTCATCAAACCAGTCCTCAACTGTGGCGTTTTCCGACCACCATTCCTCTGGAATTCTATGACTATATTCAAATATAAAAATAATTTTATAATAACAGCAATTTCTACTCAATCAAAGATATCGACGATATAGACCAGCAGTTAATGTTTTAAATATAATTGAGCGCTCTAATTTCTAAATTATCATCAAATAATTTATTACATTGATCAACTAAATAAATTTTGGCGATTCGAGCGAGCTTTAATCGATACTGCAATTCCTAAAGACAGGAAGATTATAAAAACCAGCTAACTCCTTCATAAAAATATCGTAAAGGTTAACCAGTACATAAGTAAGTGTGGCTTTCTATCTATATAGATTTATGTTGCGAGGGCTTTGGAGGGTCAATTCACATATATAGTGTGCATCCAATTCAGTTATCACAAGTGGAATTTTGACTCTTAAAAACGAAAATTCGGTTAAATTAATGTTTATTTTGGGAATATAGTCACATTCAAATTTATCCTTAGTGTTTAAAATGTAAATTTTTAAATTTTTTTGGAAAAATCATTTTTATTTCTTCCCGTTATTTCAGCCCGTTACTGAAAAACAACACTAATAGCTGCTTCTACTCTGGAAATTGACCTCACATTCGAGGTTTTGAATTACCAGGACGAAATTCAATTCAATATAAATACAGCTGTCGATTTTATGCTCACCGATAAATCAACAGATCTAGATGTTTTTCCATAAGAGGTGCAAGAGGAATATTGTTCGTTTCACACGTAAATGTGCGTGGGTTTATAGATAGGTATGTATGTATGATTCTTAGAAAATGTCCTAAATATTTTTAAAAATATACTGACACTGGAGGCTTGAAGAGGAAACCTCAAACGTAGAAATATCATTCTGTTTTATTTTTATAATTCAAACTTGAGATTCTGAATTTAGTTTTTAAAATCTGAAATCAAAGCGTCTGTAATTTAAGAAAATTCACTGTGGCAACTAGGTTTTCAACTGGTAGGCTGGAATAATTTTATAGATTGAAAGTTTTGGTTTTCTGGTTATATATTGCAAATGACAGGAATCAGTTCCCTTATAACGAGATGCTGATAGTTTGGATTAGTACTTTTGAAGAATGTGTACGTTTCCAGAAATTACAAATGCTCTAATCTAAAGAGGTATTACGTAGTTCTTTAGGGACAAATAAGAGGTTTGAAGGCAGTAATGACTAATCAAAGTACTACAAACGCACTTGTTTATTTCTATCAGAAGCAAAAATTAGTATGGACTCCTCGAATGTAATAATGACTTCCTTGCATTCCTATGCAAGAATCTCGTATCTCCAAGAAAGTCGAAAATTGAGATATTGATTTATTGATAAGTAGGTACCTATAATTAATGACGATTTATAATATCTTTTAAAGTAGGAAAAATATTTCAACATTTGCCCATTTTAAAGCAAGAACCAGGCATAAGTAGATTATAATTACAAATTCATTATGCTTAGAAAACCTTACATAATATGTGTTTTTTGGCTAGGAAGAAATAAAAACGAGATAACCACATTATTCTGTACATTGTTGTTAGTCTTGATACATATTAAACTAAATTTATTAGAGTGTATGTTCAACGGAAATAGGTTTTTTGGAGTCTAAGGCCCGAAAAAAATAGATTAAAGGCGCCTGAAGTAAGCCTTCTGGAATTCCCAAATAAAGAAAATAAGAGAAATTATTTAAAACATTTAAGCGCGATTATTGCAGCATATCGTCGCCATTTCTGACTGGACGTACCACTTTCGGATGAGCAATGACCTGACTGATATTTATAGTTACAAAATATTTTCTTTGTTTTTCATTCAATATATGTCCTACATTTGTAATTCTAATTAAAGCTTTGGTAAGTACTTATTTAGCTTATACTTACGTCACAGAATGGACAGCCATTTCGTGACCATGATTCCACAGCCTCTGCGTAAAAAAGTAATTATTGTACTGATGACTCACAAAAAACGTAGCCGCAATGGGGCAATTGTTAGGGTTTATATATTTTCCAGAAAAAATACTGCTGAAAAAATCCATGTTATCATCATTAATTGAATCTTCAAAGGTCACCAAAACCATTTGAGGTACATCATCGGGGGTTAGTTGTCCTGGAATTCCTGTACCTAATAATAAATTCGTGAATATAACTGTAGTATAATTTATTATACGAAATTAATGCAAAAATGTAATTTAAAAATAAGGTAAATGAAAAATTTGGCCAACTTTGTTAATAAACGAGACACAATTAGTTTAGTGTATTTTTTCCATTACATGTGTTATTATTTATTTTACTTGCATGAAAAAGAATTCAGATTTTGATGATGAATGAGTATGGCCATTGTCTTTATACTGTATATAAACAGTGGTATGGCGAACGGAAGTAAATTATTGAAGCAGTTTAATCAAACTTGTGACGCAGATAGTGAACTGGACAACAATGCAGCATGCAGCGTAATACCTCAAAAACTCGTGCGCACTGCTTAGACATCAATATAACCCATGTTGAACATTTTCTATAATAACTTTTCCGCTCGTGTTTTTAGCGCGGGTTTTTAAAGAAAAATGCTTTCTTAAAAATTATAACTGGTTTAATGGTCATCTCCTGGTTTAATGGTCATCTCCGCAAAATGCGGGAAAGTTTTAATTGCGCCACAACCTTGAGCTGTCCAGCATAGTCAAGAATTTTAGAGCTAAGTATAGGATTGCTATAAAACAGGCTAAGATCAGAGCAAATAAGATGAATCATCAGATACCTCCAACGCAACGCCATGTAGCAGGTATGTAGAGCAAAAGGAAAAAGACACAAAGTAATTTTGTAAGTTTGTCCTCAAATGATTTTAATGATTTTTTTCATTACATAGGTTTAAAATATCTATAATTTTCCAACATCTGCAAACACTGCTAATGCTGATGTTCAGAATCCACTTCAACCAACCTGCTTTCAGAATAATTGTCTTATATGGTGATCAATAAATTCCATTGATTAAATTATATAACGATTAATGTTTGCGAAAACCTGAATTATAGCCTTATTTCTATAATTTCCGTTGATGGTAAAATTCTTGAAAAACTCTTAAACGCCAAACAGTAAACGATTTCAAACATTATCACTTAACAAGGATGTATCCCCAGCTTTCTGTTGGGAAAATTAAAAAGCCGACATTTTGTACCCAAGAGTGTTGAGTTACCACAATAGTACCTGATTGGTATAGGCAGCTATTTGTATTTTTCCAAATAGGTAACCCCATCAGACACCATTGACTTGAAGTCAAGCATGAGGAGCCGCAAGATACAGTGCTGGGACCCAGTAGCGTGCCGTATAGGGGGCCAGGGGGGGCGAATGTTCCCCCCCCCTCTAACTAACCCGCCTAAGCCTCCTAATGCCTCCTGCAAATGGCTCATCATTCGGCGCCCTCGAAATATCTCGCCCCTCCCGCCCTTATACCCACGGCACGCTACTGCTGGGACCAATCCTGTTTCTCATTTCCGTTAATGTTTTAGAGGCGACAAGACCTAGCAACGACATTATTCTATTCGCATATAATACCAGTTCCCTGACTGAGGGTCTCCACACTGCATAGCGACTCCTGCCTGAGGGAGTTCACAACTAATTAGTTCACATTGAACCGATCAAAGATTGAGATGATGCTTTTTTGACTAAGAGCAGACCTCGGCAAGGTGATTAACCCTGAGTATGTAGCTTTCTTGGGAGTGTACCTTGATATGCAGTTGAGCTGTCATCATGACTACTTCGCGTCTGCATGAACAAAGTTTTGAATAGGTTGCGAATTTATAAAGACAAAGCAATTATTAATCATGCATAATTGGAAAAGATTTTAGTTTGCAAAAAATCATGCCTATATTGTTTCATCGAAATTGCGTGGCAAATCATCCGTTAATGAGTTTAGATACGTACAGTTTAATTTTTTATATTTTCCCACGCCCCTTAACTCTTTTGTGCCACTGTGCATAAAAGAAAATGTAAATATGAAAGTTGTAGTGCTCGAGAAGTAGTTCTCAGAAAATATATTTTTGTCTATACAGGGTGTTGCAAAAAGTGCGAAAAACAAGAAAATATATATTTTCTAAATGGGACACCGTGTATATTTCTCCTCAGGACGAAAGATCTTTGTTCTCTGATTACAAAAATATATAATTTCTCTACATTTGCTTAAGCCATTTTCGAGCTATTAAACTTTAAAAGTTGACAAAACATTAATTCAAACCCATTAAGAAAAATATGAAATATGTCAAAATAGCCGTGAATGATAGTAACGAAAAAACTATTATATTTATTGATAAAGTTCCATAAGTTTACCCATTTTTATATTGTTTTGGATCGAAATTATTTTTCAAAATGCGTTATACAGATGAAGAGAAGTGCGAGCACTGCAACTTTCATATTTATTTTTTTTTCTACACAGTGGCACAAAAAAGTTAAGGGGGGTGGGAAAATATAAAAATTACCCTGTGCATGGTGCTCATGTACATACAGTTGCGGCCATTAAAACAGTTCGGTGATTTCACACATAACGTCAATCGTATCAATTTTAGTACATCTGGCTTTCTTTTACCTTTTACCTTGAAAAGGTAGTGCCTCTATTTTTACTAAGGTGTAACTGGTCATATAGTTATAATTTAAATTAGCATAATAATACAGTTAATAAATACTATGAAAGTCAAATATGAATATTATATTATTTGAATCAGTATAAAAATGCCACACTAATATTCTAACAAAACTTGAAAGTTTTATTTCTATTACACATGATATATTTGAAAAATAGGGGAGAGTTGCCCAAAACAGGATAGTCGGGTAAAACAGGATACCGGCCTTTATTTCCAAACAAGCAGCGCCAGACGGTGTTAATCGCTAGAAATAACTTTTGTCTAAATGTAGCAAGTGGATATTCTGATTAATTATGTTACTGTGGTGAGTGACAAATTATAGTTCGAAAAAGCAACGCTAGGTTATTTTGTTTTGTCAATGTATCGTTAAGAATTTCTTGGATTAAAGAAGAAAATTAAATATCGGTGAGTAGTTTTTATGATTCTGTATATATTTGGCTGTATTTTGAGATATTAGTGAACATCACACCATTTTTTTTTCTTGTGAAAATTTAGAAAATCCTTTGGAAATGTGCAGTCAGGTAAAATGGGATACCTTGCGGTCGGGTAAAACGGGGTAGTATCCCGTTTTGTTCAACGTTCTTTATATATGTATGCTCTACGCTAGAAACTAAACGGCTGAACCGATTTTGACAAATGTGGTATCACTGGATTAGCTATGGTTGAAAATTATTGGAAAAATTAGTTTTCTTAACCATGAAGCTCCAAACGTTTTCCATTACATTGGGCACGTTAGAACATTAATGTTTCTTTGAACAAACCATTTTTTCACTACTCCTGCAGTGTGAACTTATCTTGTTGCCATTTTCAGGCTTTGTGCAGGTTTCAGTTCTGCCCATGGGCGCCGGCAGGGGGGGGGGGACTTGACCCCCTCCCTTGGAATATTAAAATAACGCTTAGTATAAAAGTGCATTTCAATTTCAGTGAAACATGCATAGGGACCTCAAAATTACACTGACTATTTTCTTACAATACCACAACAACAATTGAAAGACCTTTCAGTATTCCCCCATGTGTAAAAACCTGGTTGATATCAACCATGACTGAGGAAAAACTCTCTGGTCTCTGTATGCTTAGCATTCACAGAGAATTTGTGAATAATAATAATGACAGAGTTATTGAAAAAGCAATAAATCGGTTTTCACAAAAGAAAAGAAATCTGCTATTGTAACGAACCAAGGGCCAGCACCTGATCTAGTCAAATTTAATTCGACAGTTGCTTTAAAAATTAATTTTAATTGTTCCAAAATTAAACTAAGTAAGTCATCAAGGGGGAGAACGTTCTATTAAAATAATAAAGTTATTTTATTAACAAGATGAAAAACAACTTTCAAGAAGGAATGACAGAATCGCGAAAAAGGGTTAATCATTTTGCCTAATAAAAGTATACGAAAAGCAACTAACACAGCTTGATTAAAAATAAAACCACTTACCATTGAAATATATGTCAATAAACGGCATGGTGTTTAACATCACAAAATTCGAGAACCAATTTAAATCTGGGTTGACTTATACTTTTGTTTTTTGACTGCAGTATAACGTGAAACTAGATGAACAAACTATAGAAAGAATATCATCCGCTGTCGAACGTTCTCACGCAAGTTCCCCCAACTTTGTTCTGAAAGGAAAACCATTGGCCGGGGGGGTGTCTAATAAGAAAGATTTCCAAACCCAGCCAATAGAAACGAAAAACAAAAGTCATTACCTAAAAAGTTCATTTTACCGCTTGAAACTTAAAAACCATGTGTGAGCTAATTTCTGTGACGAACCTAAGTTTGGAATGTAAAATTTTGAACACTTGGGGGATTCAAATTTACAAAACCAGTTAAAACTCGAATAGCGGTTTTCGTCGAAAATTGGAGAGTTTTCCGTCATACCACCTGGCACGTGTTATTCTTGCCGCAGGTGTGGAGATTCCGGATTTTTCTGGGAATAAACAAGTTGAAAAAGTTGCTATAAAAGCGAAAACTTATCGGGGCAAAAGTTAGTCTTAACTGAATATTCATCGTAATGTCCAAGTGGGAAATAGAAATAGATAGTCTGACCAAAAACTTCACTTGTAGTACATCGTAATGTCCATTAGAGACTCGGAAAATTTTTAAAAATAACTTTAATTTTCAAGTCTGTACTATGGTCTCAGTATTGACCAAACCGAAAATAGTGTCTCACAGTTTTAGAGACGCGTGGAAGTAACTATGTAATTAAGCAAAATCATGTCGTCGGTTCGAAAAATAACGTAAAGAAACGCTGTTGGAAATTGGTCACGCAACAAAGAAGCAGGTGGTCAACAGAAGCAATTAAATCTACAGAAGCAGGTTCCGGTATAACGTTAAGTCATAGACAGTAAGTGTAATAATTTTAAGATCATAATGCTTAGGGTGCCTGTATATTTGATAACATTGTCTTGTTGTATGTACTCGAGAATTTAATGAGAAATTTAACTGATTATTTCCTTCATCGTAAAACGGACCAATTAGACAGCCCGATTTTCTGAATAAATTTTGTTTAGATAAGTGATTATTGCACTAGACCTGTTTAACAGCGATTAAACTGCGTCCTCCATATTGGATTTCGTTTTGTCGATTGTAGCTGATTCTTGCAATTTTCATTAACGGTTTTTGAAAAAACAATATTTTATAAATGGTTTGAATGATCTAATATTGATTTTTATTGCTAAAAACTCCGATTTTCTTTAAAATTTATATTTCATTATTTTGGTATAAGGTGACAGAAAATGTCAAATTTTGAAATATTTACATGTCGAATTTGATAAGCGGGCCTAGTCAACGCATCATTGGGGTATGTAACCAAGGTTACTAATTCAGGAAATAATCTAGCCGTATACCACTCAAACTATGAATTCAATCAATTAAACTACACTCAATATTTCTCGCATGATTTTTCTTTTTGGAAAATAGTTTCATGCAAAATAATTTATAAATAAAAACCCTCGACCGCTTCGCGGTCTCTGGTTTTTATTAAATTATTTTGCATTCAACATTTTCCAGAAAAATCATGCTCAAAATATTGAACGTAGTTTAATCGATTAAATTCATAGTTCTCGTGATATAATATATGATTATTTTTTATTGCAAACTATAGAACTGTGAAGAAAATCGATACGTATTTTTGTATTTCCACTAAAGATGAATATTACGAGAGCTATGCCAGTTTTTAGTTTTGTATATATAGATATACTATGCATGGTGTGACGTAGCAATTCATGTGTATTGTGACGTCATAAGCACATTTCAAGGCGTTATATCTGCTTCGTTTTTCGCCGCCTTATGAAAAAAAGAAGAAACACGTGTCCACTTATTTTTCATGGGCTATCGAAATCAGCAATAAAAAAAATTGATGAAACTTCCTCATTGCTTGACTGGCTAGTTTTTACTTATCATGCTCTCAGATAAAATATAATCCTCTAGGAAAGATGATACACGGAAAAAATCACAGCGGTTAAATAATAATACCAGTGAAATTTTCTTTTTACTGTGCAAAGACTGACGATTGTCTGGGGAACTTTAAATACGAGGTCATACCAGAAAATAAGTGACTATATTTGAGCCAACCACTATTTAATTAAGAAAATGCTGCCTTTCAATTTTGTGCTCCCTTAAATACGCAATCTCAAATATTGTTTTTATTGTTTTAAAAACGAAAACTGATTTGGCCTACGTTCATTTAATTATATTAAATATACCTGAGAATAGAATTAAGTGCTGGAAAGAGAAATGAAGTTGTTGCAAACTAGGTGGAGAAATATGGGTAGTTGCCCAAGTGTCTAGGTAAATTATTTTCGACGAAATAGGGTGTCAGCACACTGGTACTGCGAACAGGGTAGGAGTAAGGGTCCAAGGCGCCCTAGGCTAGTCGGCCCTCGACACCCCCTTCCCCCCCCCCCTCCTTCCTCCTCCCCCCCTTCCCTTCATGTTTACGTTTTTAATAGTTTTCTTTTACTACACTAATAAACATTGTCTCTTAACAAAAATGAAATTAAATTTGTTGGAAAAAAGTAACACTTTCATTGGAGCCAATTCATTACTTATGTGACCAAAGTCTAATGTTTCCAAACACAACCAGTTTCGATTCAATGGCTCAAATCATAGATAAATATTTAAACATATAGATAGGTCTGTCACCTTTTGTTGGTTTAAGGTCCTTCTCATGTGGTTTTTCACTCTATTTTTAGTGTTTTTACGCTGTTGTCGAGTGTTTTTCGAAGATTTATGAAAACACTTGTTTTGTGATATCGTTCTCATGACTGCACGCTACATAGAATAATAGAATTTAAAAATATAAATATTCTATCTGCATACATTTGACAATAGCGTAAACTTATTCCAAAAGCACCGAACATTAAGAAGAGACTAAAAGGTCCACTCTGTCGGCACTTTTGATGTAGCGCTTACAAAGGCGAGATGCCAGATCATTAACAATAGACTAGAAGGTTCACTCGAAGCCCCGCCCCCAGCATTGCCCTCCTTGACCCGTCGCGAAACCTGATGAAGTGCTGGTTAACCGCTTAGGCCACGTTTCACCACGTCTGGTCTAAAGTCTGGCGCCTCGCCTTTGTAAGCGCTACATCAAAAGTGCCGGCTGAGAGTGGACCTTCTGGTCGCTTGTTAATGTTCGGTTCTTCTATTCCTAGTCTATTGTTAATGTTAGGTACATAAAGTCCCGACTGCCTAGTCGTTGTTGCCCCATCCTAAGCATTAGAATATGTGTTATATTAACCTAGTTTAGTGTCAAAATTTCGGATTGCCCTCCCCCCTAGTTCACAGGCTGGCTTGAAAGGCTATACCGATTTTTGGGTTTAAATTGGGAGCACTAAAGTTTTTTGGCATTCGAAACTCGGAGCGTCACGCTGACAAAGATTTCTAGATTATTTTCTGCATCAATTGCCTACTACATCGATATAATATGGTATATTTTAGGGTATCGGGCATCGCGCCGCGCCGGACCGTCGCCGTCTGGTCCGCGGCGCCCCCACTGCCTGGGCGCCCCTAGACTATAGCCTAGTGGGTAATCCGGCCCTGACTGCGAACCGGGTTACAGAAAATGAACATGAGGTGAAGAAAAGGCCGAAAATACAGTAAGTAAGTTATTAGGGTATATCGGCGTTCATTACACTATATTAC
>MU189966.1:0-21224 GCA_016904865.1 Pissodes strobi
GTATTACATTACTTAGGCAATTAAAATTATACTTACAATTGTTCTAATAATTAACACTTTAACACAGTACAATAAAATGTAAACATACTACACGTGCTCTCTAAATTGCCCAACTCGCAGCGGTTAGTGGCACACATAGAAGCCACTTATATTTTATTTAGGTGGAGGTAGGGCAAATGGCATCTATAGAAACCAATGAGCAGTGAGCGTTCCGCGCCATGTAACAAGTTATTTTGGGTTATAAAAGCGTTCATTTACATGCGTTTAACGACCTTACTGTAAGTGGCTTATATAGTTAGTACTAACTGTTAAAGGGAACTCGATCTTTAACTCTGCTGTCCCAAAAATATAACAAATAAGGATATTACTGACGTTCTTCATACCTAATTTTCTTTAAGACTAGTGGTATTATAGATATGTTCTATATTTTTATGGAGGATTCATGTTTGTCAGACAAACTGTTACTTTTTCTCCACCTCAAATCTAGAGGCAGCTTCGGCTCTGGCCTCATCGTTTAAATTACACAAGTGCTAAGGTATAGATCCTAACGAAGCTGAAAAACCTAGAAAAACTGGAAAATGCTCGATGTTTCGAAGAACAAATGCCCTCGTTGTCAAGAATGAGAAATCTAAAAACGAAAATGGTTAGTAAATGCAATTAAAACAGTAAAAGCTCATGCACTTTGTTAAGTTGACAAGATGACAAGAATAATGTAGCATGTTTTCTTCTCTTGGGTGGCTTTGCTGCAAGGCAATTGCCAGCTCGATTCCTTAGTGACCACGATCCGTCTGGTTTAAGCCATGTCGTGGCCCCTGATTATTCTGGAATCTGGAAATGTGAGAGGGTGGCCATGTAAGGCCACGCACTCCATAGGTCAAACAATCCGTCTAGGCCATCGCCCAGCCTAGTGTTGAAAAAAGGAGGCGAAGTTGCTCGAGGAGGCAGTTATGAGAAAAGCCATGGTTGGCCATCGTTCTCCCAAAATGGCTTCCCTTAGTTCCGAAGCAGCGTCGCAATCGTAGAGCATATGCTCTACTGTCTCGTCCTCTTGTTCACAACCTCTGCATAGAGGGGTCTCACATAATCTCATTGTGTATATATGTTTCCTTACCCTAAAGTTTTCATGGGCGATATTTGTTAACATCTGTATCAACGTCGCGATAGGTAGGTTAGAAGGGCCGGCTCCCATAGTATTTGAACCGGATGCCTTTCCACCCAATTTATCTGCTAATTTGTTGCCTTCGCATTGTGCATGTCCTTTAATCCAGCACACAGAAATTTTCTATTTGCGCGCGGCATCCTCCAGTAAATTATGGCGTTCTAGTACTGACTTTGCTGTAAGTTTATATCGTTTCAGGATCTGTAGTGCTTGTCTACTGTCCCTTTCATAATCTTGTCCTCAGTATTCCTGCGAACAATCTGTTTTGCGGCTATGGATATAGCAACAAGTTCAGACTGAACAATGATTGCGTGTCCATCCATAGACCTAACTGTTTGAGTTCAAGTCGCAAGCTTCGGGAGTAAATTCCACAACCTGCTCCTTCCTGAGTTTTGAGCCATCCACGAAGATGTTAACCGCACCTTCGTTCGGTTATAGGCTCATATTGCCAGAATTTAGCATATAACAAATTATTGCGTTATTTCCTCGCATTTCCTTACTGTTCCTGTGTTTCTTAGCTGGCATAACAAACAAGCAATGACAGACTAAAGTATCCTGACGAAACTTATCCGCATGGCTTAAAACTCCTACATCTTGCCTACTAACTTGACAACATTCATAAGCTTTTCCTTTTACGGCTATTACGTTTTGTTTCGTGATTTTTTCTTCTCCTACTCCGCGTTTCTATGGATATATCTGCATTTGATCACAATATTTGGATATATTGTGTTGCCAAGTGTAATTTCTGTTCGATTCTAAAATATGGTATCTGAATACAATGAACAGTTTCGGCGGTAGGATCCTTGTGAAACATGGTTGAATAATAATACTAGGGATAATTAGTACACTGCTTTTAGATGTTTCAAAATAATTTAATAAGATATTTTTCTCTACAATGTTTCGGCTTGATGAGGCCTTTATCAAGAGTAGTTGAATACTAAAATCTAAATTTTTATACTCTACTAAACCGCCTGACGGTATTTTGTTTTTATTGCACTGTCAATTATGCAGGTGTTTAAAGAGCAGGTCAGTTGGTCGTTCGTATTTAAAACGTCTGTTTTTTGTGACTTTTGGATTTCTAGGTACTCCAAAAGGTTCAGCCTTTTGCTTTTTGTTTAGGTGTGTAAAAGTTTGACATTATTCGTATCTATAAAATGGTTATTTTCTATACAATGTTTTGCTAAGCCAGAGTTTTTAATATTATGTAAAATCGATTTTTTCTGTTCTTTGATCCTAATATTTAAGTTTCGACCAGTTTGTCCTACGTATACAGCTTCACAGTTCACACAATTTATTTTGTAAACACCAGATTTAGATCGTTTATCAACTGTGTCTTTATTGTTTATTAGTCTTCTCCCTAGATTATTTTTATTAACCTGAATTGTTTTACAGCCAAATTTATTTAATTTTTTTGAAACTTTATCTGTAATTTTCGGAATATAATTGATAAATTTAAACGGCTCCTTTTCTAATTCTAATGTAGGGTTATAAAATTATTTAGTTAAAATGTTCTTCTGTTTTTTCTTTATTAATTTGTCAATCAAAGCAATCTTATAACCGTTAGTAATTGCAATCTGTTTGATAATCGATATTTCTTTTTGGAAACTCGCCGAGTGTAGGAGAAAGCTGAAAAGTCTATGGATGAGACTGAAAAGCAGAAAGTTTTACTTGCCAAGATTGGTTAGAGTTTTTGTGAATAATTGCATCTGTTGTTGTTGGTTTCCCATAAATATCAAATGTAAGCGAATCTCTTGTCTTTGTAATCTTTATGTCCAAAAAGATTAAAATGTTGTTAGATTCTTTTTCCATGGTGAATTGAATTCTATATTGTTTAGGGAATTTAAAAATGTTAAAAAGGTATCTAAGTTTCTGTTGGTTCCTATAAAGGTGCAAAATATGTCATCCACATATCTACCCCCAAAAAATATATTTCTGGTTAATGAGTTGTTGGTGTTGAATAAATGCTGTTCAAAATCAGCCATAAAAATCTCGGCAAATAAAGGTGAAATTGGAGAGCCCATTGGTAAACCATTAATTTGTTTGAATATTTCATAATTATACTGGAAATAATTTTGATCTATACATGTACAAATTATAGATTTGAGATCGCCTTTTTCTTTTACTAAATTATCAGAATTATCTATTAGTCCGTTATAATACGTGAAATTTCGTTTAACGGTATGGAGCTAAACAGACTTTTCACATCAAAGGAAACCAATATTGTATTATTTGTAATTTTTAAATTTTTGACTTTATCAATGAAATCAAAGGAGTTTTAAGTGCATACTCAGAATCGAATTTAACGAATTTTGGTAAAATATTCGCAACGAATTGCCTTAATTTGTAACATGGAGCATTCACATATGATACTACTGGTCTGACTGGGATATTATCCTGGAATTTTAGGTAAGCCGTAAAAGAGGAGGGGTGATGGATTCATTAATTTGAGAAAAATTTGTGAGTTATCAGGTAGTACAGAATTGTTATTTTTTAATAGTAAAATAATTTGTTTTTGGTATTTATTAGTCGGGTCTTGCGTTTTTATGAAATCTCCATTATTCAAAAGTTCTTTGATTCTAGTATCATAATCTAATTTAGTTAAAACAGTTATCGTGTTTCCTTTATCAGCATTAGTTAATATTAGGTTATTTTGCGTTAGTTTTGCTTTTATTGTGTTTAAGGTTGTAAATTCTTTTTTATTCAGTTGAGTATTTGAATTAGATTTAAATTCATCAGAGATATATGATTAGTTGCGAAATGTTTGAAATAGATTTTATTGCTATTTGTGTATTAACTACCAAAAGTTCAAAATCTTTTGGTTTATAGGAGTGTGGAGAATATTTGAGCCCTTGTTTGTTTCATTTGGATTAGTTAAGAGTGTACCACGCCAAGTGCGCTTCTTTTGTTAATTCGGGTCAATTTTGGTTTTGTGTCTCGTCTCAATATGCTTGTTTAGTTAATTATAGTTAGTTTCGATTATTTTTGCTTGTTGGATACAGTCAGCCAGCACTTTATAGATAGATGGTGATTCAGAAGTGGGTACTTTGTGTTTAATAAAATAATAAATAATAATAATAATTCGTTAGTTTGAGTTATGTAAGACGCTAATTTTTTGACGACCAAAAGTAAGAGAAACAAATGCGCCCTTGTTTGTTTCATTTGGATTAGTTACGAGAGTACCACGTCTAGTGCGCTTCTTTTGTTAATTCGGGTCAATTTTGGTTTTGTGTTAGCGCGCTCGTCTCAATATGCTTGTTTAGTTAATTATAGTTAGTTTCGATTATTTTTGCTTAATCTGGGATACTTTGGTTAATAACGGTTAGCTTGAGTTAGTCTGGGTTAGTTTTGGTTAGTTTTTGGTAGTCTGGGTTGGTTTTGCTTAGATTGGGTTAGTGTTGGTTAGTTTGGGTTAGTGTTGGTTAGTTTGGGTTAGCTGTGGTTGATCTAAAGACAAGCGCACATAGCGCGCTTGTTTAGTTAGTTTGTCAAGTTGCTATTCTACTTTTTGAAACATGCACCTGACCTGGGACATTTACCTACTTGAAAATCAAGAATGTTAGTCAAGTGTGACAACATTGCAAGTACATTTTCAACATTAACGTCAAATTGGAAGCGTTTTCGCGTCAAAATGTTTTACCACAGATTTATATAGCTACGCAACAGATACCTCTTCCAATGCTTTTTACGCGGGGCCAAAAATGTTCACCGGCTTTCGCGAGCGGGTGAACCAGTCGTCTAGGAACGGGTCGGTGCTGCCAAGTTATCACGTCGAACAATATTCCGGCTGACTTTTTGCCCCGCTCAAATCATCGAGTTTTATTATTAATATTTATGTATCAAATTAGCACAATCATATTTTTTAGAAAAATACGATTTTTACATTTTTTATTAAGTATGATAGTTTATTAATAGTAAAACAAATGAAACGGCAATTTAAATGAACAAATTTATAATATTGATAGTAGAGTTTAAAACAAAATTAAATGGTACTTTGACATGTCGATAAACATTTTAAAAATTCCTTTGATCTTCGAAACAAAATCCTGCGTGATAATATTATTACTTAATACAAATAAGAGATATTACAGTATAAGTTAACAAAATTTGTAATGACCTTTTACACCGATATTTAAGGTGAGTTTTAGCCCATGTTCAAGCAAACACCATTCACTGAATCTGATAATGAACTTTAATTTGACATAATATAACATACGATTGCCAAGAAAATGAGTACCTAATACCATAATGTGATATGGAAGGTAAACTACAGTTCGCGACTTGGCAACACGGCGGGGCAAAACACGTCTAAATAAGAAAGTATTTAAGTTTATTGCACTATTGGCCAGCGACACTTCTCTTTGCTGCATTATGGTTCTAAATTTGAACCACCAAATATTTGTCAATAGTTGCATTGTGGTACATAATATAAACCACATAAAAGTCGCTTTAACACTTCCAGCACAGCTGCACAGGAAATGTACCACATACTCCCACCTACTTAATATACTGCTGTGAAGGCCATGGAATAGTTTTCCGCGGGAATTCTTTATTTGCGTTTCTATACCACGTGTTTCTCTCGGATAAATGCAGTCAAAGTAAGCTTGTTATTATTTGTTGTCAAAAAAACGAAACGTAAGTATAATTTTGTGATTTTTAGCTTTAGATAGATATAATTATTACTTCAAACACATATGATTATACATTTTTATTGAAAATTAAAACATTGGTTGAGGTTAGCCATATTTTATTGCGTCCTGTTTTTGAACCACTATGCAACTAGGCTCCGCGGGCCCTATGACTGACTATTCTTTTTTTATGTATTTAGGTGGACGTAATGTGGTCTTCCGGAAATCCTCCAATGTTCAAACTATTGGGAATGTCACGAGAAGAGTTGAAAGGACGATGTTTATAATATACCGAGTGATCAGAATTCAGTGTTTTCCGACGAGTCTGATGATTTAGAAGAGCTTCCTCCTTTTCAGAGTGACGAATTAGTTTTACACGAGTCAGATGAATCCGATGATGATCAACCCCTCATAAAATATGTGAGTAAAAATAAACCATTACTACAAGAACAGAATATTTCATGGTCCCAAGATAACTCTCCATGCGTTAGGGTACCTAATTCATTCACTCACAAATCTGGTTTATCACAGTCCCTATTAGAAATGGAAGATCAAAGTGTTACACCATATTTCTTGTTTAGTTTATTTCTTACAAATCAAGTAATTGATGACATTACATTCCAAACGAATTTATACGCCGAACAAGAGGTCCAAAAAAATAATAAAAAATACTCTCCAACATCTAATGAGGAAATCAAATTATTTGTTGGAATGAATATTCTCATGGGAATAAAAGTGCTGCCTAGCTACCGTGATTATTGGTCAAATGATGATGATATGAATGATCCTTGTATTTCAAAAGTAATGGTTGTAAATAGATTCAGTTGGATACTAAGCCACTTGCATCTGAACAATAACGCCTTGCTACCAAAAAGGGATCAACCTGACTACGACAAATTATACAAAGTTCGGCCATTTATCGATGCTATACGAACAAATTTTCAAAAACACTATAACCTGCATGAAAATATTGCCATCGATGAGTCGATGATCAAGTTCAAGGGTAGGAGTGCATTGAAGCAATATATGCCCAAAAAACCGATCAAACGAGGTTTTAAGGTTTGGGCTTTAGCTGATTGCGAGGGTTACCTTTATAATTTCGATATTTATACAGGTAAGAGCAAGGATTACCGTTGAACACGCGTTGGGTGAAAAAGTGGTGCTGCGGTTGACTGAAGGTTTGGAACAAAAAAATCACTGTCTTTATTTCGATAATTTTTTTAACTCCTACGCATTACTAAAAAGACTAAAGGAGAAAAATATTTATGCATGTGGCACTGTTATGTCTAACAGGAAACATCTTCCAAAATTGAAAGATGAAAAACTAATGAAGCAAGGGGATTATGACTTTTCAGTCAGTATTGATGGAATTACTTTCATGAAGTGGAAAGCCAAGAGAGCTGTTCACCTCCTCTCAAATTTTCATGTCCCAAAAGCAGCAACAACTGTAGGAAGAAAGCAAAAAGATGGGAGTAAACAAGAAATCCCTTGCCCGACCCTCCTCACGGATTATAACAAAAATATGAATTTTGTCGATCGTTTTGATCAACTAAAATCCTCATATGAACTTGATAGGAAAAGCAAGAAATGGTGGATGCGGATATTCTTTTATTTTATAGACTGTTGTGTAGTGAATGCTTTTATCATTTATAAAAAAAGAAATATGCCTGCAATAACTCTCAAACAATTCAGGAGAAGAATAGTAGATGGTTTAGTGGCTAACCGGCTAAGTAGACTAACCGAAATCAAATCTCAGAAGGAACGCTTTGGGGAAGAGCCGGAGAAGAAAAAGCGAAAAGTTCCAGAAGAATTGAGATTTAATTCTGCAGCTCATCAACCTGCCAGGTCAACCAGAAGAAGATGTGCTAGATGCAGTACCAGAGAAAAACCAATACGCTCTGACTGGTGTTGCAGTGTATGTGATGTGGCATTATGTCTTGGAAAAAATAAGGACTGTTTCCAGGCCTACCATAAGAAACCCTAGTTTGGACCAGTTGAAATTATTAGATTGACTATCATTGTATTATTTTTCAAAAATAAAATATTTTTTGTACGCCCATGCTATTTCGGATTGTTTACCGTGCTTGGTTTTAGGACGGTAGGTTAAGTTTACTGGTTACTAAGCAAAAACGCGACGGTAAGTAATTTACTTACCGTTCAGCTGAACGGTAAGTAAAATATATATAATTTGTCGAAAAAATGCATCATCTTTAGATGATCCTTTCTTGAAACATCAGTATTTTGTAAAAACTAGACTATTTTAAAAAAATATTTCGTTTTTTTCTAAATATGCTCTAAAAAATACCTAAAATTGAACAAAGTATGGCAACAGGAGTTTTTCGTTTAAGCTCTTTCCATGATTGTCTCCAAACCACTTTTTGAAAACTTTATACGTCTTTTCATAACGATTTTTTTATTTCTCCGGAATTATTGAAGAGCACCCTATTTCCCATGCCTCTTCAATATCAGAATTATCGTTCTTAGACTCACTCATACTTCTAAAACACTACTGATATAATAAAGTCACGCGTTTGTCAAATATCGTGACATTAAAAAGTAAAATTTCAAACGTATCCATAGTAACATCAGAACCCACTTAAGGTTTAGTGGATCTACAGGGCAGAAATAATTATCCAAAACACAATTTTTATCATTTTCAAGATATTTGCTTAGTCAATGTCTTTGTGTTCATAATGGGCGTACAAAAAATAGTATAAGCATCTCGAACAGTAAGGAGTTTACCGATCTCCTCCAATATTGGCGACTTCGCTTCGCTCAGTCGCCAAACATTGTCGTCGATCGGTAAACTGTCCTTACTGTTCTTGATACTTAATATACTATAACCAAATCGATTCGGTTTTTGTTATTGTTGCACGGTGGTCTATATTATGAACCATCAATTATCTGTCATTTTGGCAGTTCACTTTTTATAAAGCCTTAAAATAACAGTAATTCTAAACTTCATAAACTAAATTTTGCATAAATTTCTAAGTTTTTAGCAAGTTTGTATTCTTGTGCAACTAGGGTCTGAAAAATTAGGTAAAATCTGTGCAGCAAAGAGTTAATACCGTAGTAGGCATCTGTTGCGTAGCTATATAGATCTGTGGTATTACTAAACAGATTTATTTGTGACTTTTTTTTTTAATTTTTGGCGTCAAAAGTGCTTTGCGCCATATGTAACGTGTCATAAAATACTTCTAATACTGTCTAATACACGTGACACAAAAAGAAAATTGAAAATTTCGAAAAGTGTGCAAAGTAAAAATTTACCGTTTTCTGCGTTACCTACATAGTTAGTTGGATTAGTCTGGTTGAAGTGAGGTGAAATATTAGAACAGCACTGAGCTGCTGCCAAATGCGCAGATCCGAAGGTCGAAAATTTGGTGTAGGTAGACGTGAGTGTTTCGAAAGCTTCGTATTTTTTAGGTTAGAAATGTTACTATTTTTTTAACAAATAAGATCCTACGTCCGCACCTTTTATAAAGAACCACACTCTCTAACATAGGAAATGTTCTTATTTTTACCAAAAACTTCTTACTTTGTGTGACGCTAAAGTGATATGAACCCTTTAATTTTATTATGTACACATTTTAGAGAGAAACACTGACTGAAAGCTTACATATAAATTTATAAAAACCGACCATTGCTTATTTACATCAGTTACCGATACAGAAAAGACCAACTACCAATCCTGATTTCTCATTATTACCAAAAAGATCATATTTTGCTTCTTTGCCAAAATACCTTCTATACATTTTTGCTCAGATAAATTCTCTTTCTCAGAAAAAGATGATCTTTTGAACCATGTGGTCTGAAATATTAGTGAACATATTGCCTATGCCTATACAACTTTCAGTGTTATTGGTTATTCTTGTGTTTACAAAGATGGTTTGATTGATATTAAAACATTTCAGTAAGTTTATTAGTTCAGATTTTCGAGGCTTGTCTTTAATAAGCTCAATATTAAAATCACCGCCCAATATCACTACTTTATTTTTTCTAAATGGATCTAGGAGCATATTTCTCTAATTTTTCAACTAACACTTCAAAAGTGGAAACATCTGGGGGTCTATATACCGACAACAATATTATGTTTTGTTGGTCTAAACTGCACTCTACGATGTAACACTCAAATATACCAGCTTGTGACACATTTACATATTTGTCTTTAGGTTTCCATTTAATACCTTTTCTCACATAAATAGCAGATCCACCATGTTTGTTTTCTTCCCTACAATAAGCCGAGGCAATTCAAAATCAGCATATAGAAGCCTCTTTATTTGCTTGATGGATTTCCAATGCTCTGTTATACGAAAAATCATACAATACTCTGTTCATTGCATTACCCTAAGATAGTCGTGCATTCTGATGAATAATACAGATATCTCCATTTCTCAATGACTGAGAGACTTTTCGAGCAAAACATCTCATTTATGGAGTACCAAAAATACACAAACCAAACACCTCTTTTTGTCCAATAGCTATATAAATTCAGCAACTGTAAAAAGAGCGAGCTCCACCCGGTATATAGCAATAGATTGAGGTGTCCATGAAACAAAAAATATTAACTAATTACTGTACTGACTGATCTATAATAAAAACAAAGTATATTCACCGGGAAACTCTGTTCCCTTGCATCATGCCAATATCCATCAATTTACACAATATTATATTGTTATATAATGTCAAACATATATCTTCTTTCTTCGACGTCTAGCTAGTGTAACCTAAAATAGTTTAGGCTACCCAACACGCTCCACTGCCGCTAAGCAGTAAGCATCTCAACACCCGGAGACTAAGATAACAGATACCGAGATCTTAGAACCCAAGCGTGTCGATCGAGAAGACAAGTGAGGTTTTCCATATAACTCAGAAGAGCAATTTGAAGGCACCGACCGCACGAACACAGGGCATCCCTGTCAATTATTACATAATCGACCACAACCTGAATACTTCGCCAACCAGCAGTAAATTCTGGTATACCATCAAAACTCTAGCCATGGACTTTAATAACAATACAAACTATTATTCGCATGTCGACATGATTAACCAGTACACAAAACAACTACACAAAGGTAAATTATGACCACTCTGATACATGGTTCTTGATTGACCGAAGTGCTAGCACTCACTGCCTTGTTTTTCGTTTGGGGTCTCTCTCAATCTCTGCTCATATTATTTCTTTATGTTAGGGTATCAGTTTTCAAGGGTATACAGCTAAATATCACGGACAGTTGGGTAACATTTTAAGTATTACAGGTTGTTCATAATAGTATATTATGATATAAGTGTATAAGAGGGCCTTTAAAGCACGCGAGACATATTTCAAAACACGACGCGCAGCGGAGTGTTTTGTAAGTCGCAAGGGCTTTAAAGGCATCTTATACACGTATATCATACGCTATTTTTTATTACGAAAGCAACATAATCTCAAAAATGTTTTAAATATTAAACTTAAGGGACATATTGACGAATATATTAATCTGTCACATTTGACATGATCAAATGTTTCTATAGCAGCCTTTAAAAAAGTAGGCGCATCATAAACATCATTTTAAACACGCTGCAGCGTGCGATAATCGTTGATTATGATGCATGCGTAATAAAAAATATGTTTATTAAATATTTTAACTAACATTAGGATTTTTTACACAAGATACATTTGTTCTAAGAGTCTGCTTATATCGTTACAAAATACCAGATTAATTTCATTAGAGAAAAAGGACGGCAGATATCTTTTACGATAAAATGTAATACATATCAATATCGGGCTAAAGTAGATTATTTTATTCAATCTGGAGGCAAGTAAAGGATATTCTTACTATACATTCCGTTCCATTCTATATCAGTTACGTTCCGTTTGCATAAAATATTATGACATTAAAATAAATGTATGTATGCAAATTTTCCGTTCCGTTTACATACCTTCTCCAAACACTTCCGTTCAATATTAATGCAAAAGTATTCTTTACGGACAGGCTGAAACGGTATGGATAGTGGCAACAGAATCTTTGCGGGTCAGTTACATATTATTGAATTTGGCGCCTTTGCTTTTATATTTTAAAATATGAATGACGAGACGCTAACTGAACTGGTGAGGCTAAGTACGGTCATGTATGATTAATAATACTGAATATGACGTAATATTATTAAGAAAAAGAGGGTTCCATGAAAAAGGGTATTTTGTATACCCCGAAATTAAGGAAATGTCAATTGTAAACCACGGCCAAAAGGGAAAATCACGTTTTTAATTTAAATGCAGTGTTCCATTTTGTTTTTTTAAAAAAGATTATTTAGCTTAAAAATTAGAATAATCGTTTTGTATTGACATTGTGTTGCGTTAGATTAAAAATTAAGTTGTTTCTTTTAATTATAAAGACCATACATAAAAATTATATTTTAATGATATGTTGAGCACACATGTGTAAATAAAGCGTCTTTTTTTAAATAAATTTCGGCGTTTTCTTTTAGTTTCCATGAAAAATAATAATGAAATATATTTAAAAAACCTTTTTTGGAGGTTCCCTTTGTCCGATAACATCTAAAACTGAATATTTATGCATTTTAAGGGGCGATTCATTTTACCCCTAGAATAGAATAGAATAGAATTAAAGGGAGTTGGCGCTGGTACCCGCCTCTGCCACTGCAACCTATGCAGGTTTATTGTAGCACTCCGAATGCTTAGAGGACCTCATCCAGTCAGGTCCTGGTTTGGTCTCTCTTAGCCTTGCATACCTGGGCTTGCAGAGAGCACTCGTACCACACGTGTTTTGGAGTTTCCATCTCCTCCTGACAGAACCTCCAATGGCTATTATCTGCCAGGCCGATCTTTTCCATGGGTCTGTTCATTCTACAGTGCCCCGTCAGCTTACCTAATAATATTCTTATCGTCTTGCGACTCCTCTTAAGTAGATCTGCCGTGAATTTTGGGGAACCGTGTTTTATGAACTGTTTGGCCTGTAGTGCCCCGGTGTTTGTAATCACCAGTTTAGAGATTGTTTATCTATCCAGCTTTTAACTGCTGTTTTGAAGGCTCTTCTTGCTATCCCGCAGTAGGGCTCAGGCAACGTAACCTTACTTGTACCCCGTTTTGCAAGTTTGTAGGCTTCTTCGTTGCCTTGATGGCATTCATGTCCCGGAACCCACGCAATCGCGAGCTTACTGGTACGACCGACCTCTTCAAGGGCACTTATGCAGTCTTTAACTAGTCTAGATCTGTCCTTGTGTGCACTAACTGCTTTTAAGGCGGCCTGACTGTCGAAGTATATGACTACCCTCCTTTTCCTAATGTTCAGTTTCTCTATCTCCATGGCGCAGTGTTGAATTGCCGCGACCTCTGCTTGGAACACTGTGTCTTGACTGCCCATGTTTATGGAGATATTTGACCTGGCTCCCTCCCCTTTACTGGCCTTAGAGCCGTCGGTATACCATGCTTGGTTTGCTTTTATAGAAGGCCCCCTCCCGTTCTGCTCTGCCTACAATTGCTACTGAGAAGGGTCTATCAAACCCATAGGAGGGGGTTGTTTCGTCTGATGGCATTTCGAAGAGATTCTTGATCTCCTCGCTGTCTTCTAGTTTCCAGCCTGTGGGCCTTTCCCATTCAATAATGGCCTTGTTGCCTTGCTTGAGCCAGTATTGCACCATTCTTACGTTCGCCTGTATGAGGAGAGAATGGAGGTAGATTTAGTCGGACTTCCAGTGCTGCAGTTGGGGTTGTTCTTATCGCCTCCAAAACGCACAAATACGCCTTCTAGTTGCCTGATTGCAACTGTTTGCGTGGCCTTTATGCCCCAGGCTATAGAGTCAGAGGTTAACATGGGCCTTACCACGATTTTGTACAACCAGCCCCCAGTTTCTCCCACAAAGTTGCCTGCATCTGCCCAGTGCAATTCTTGCTTTCGGAGTGACATTGCTAAGATGCGGTCCCCAAGTCATACCTTGATCAAAAGTGACACCTAGGTATTTGACTTCCTTGGGTAAGGGAATTATTATCCCGCTGAGCATTGGATTTTTCAGATCCTTTAATGCACTTTTCTTTGTGAATGGGACTATTGTGGTTTTCAGCGGATTAACTGACAGATCCTCCTCTTCACACCATTTGCTTAATATACATAGCTTATGTTCCTTCCCCTGACTACTATGACTAAGTGGTCTGCGTAGCATAAGCAGACGTATCGTTCATTTTCCATCTTGTTTAGTAGACTATCTACCAGAATGGCCCACAGTAGTGATGATAGGACCCCTTCTTAGCAGCCCCTCCTCACCCGCGCCGTAACCTTATCCGCACCTATGGTGGCAGTTATTGTCCTACACTTTAGGTTTGTTAGGATCCAGTTGCAGATGATTGCGGGGATTTCTTTGTGTTTGAGTGCCTTAACCAGCGATTTGACTAGAACGTTGTTGAAAGTCTATGTCTAGAAAGGTGGCTAGTGCCACTGCATTATCGTCTATTTTACCCCTAACTGATGGGTAAAGTGAATCACAATTTGACAAAAAAAAAGAGAGCACATCCAATCAATAAAAAAATCACAAAATGGCCTATATTGACAGTTGCGTCCCTAAAAACAAATATGATTTTTTGGAATTTTTTGTTTCGAAGATATCTTAGAAAAATACCTTATTTTTATTCTTATTAGCTCCGTTTGACCGTACTTACAGCTGGAAAAAATGTGTTGGTATTCAGACCTCAGGAGTATTTTCGCGCTATTTTTTTCACACTCTTGAGATTAATTGAAAGATGCCATTCTAGAATAATGGCAAGCAAGATATTTTCCTAAGGTTTCGAGTGTGTGATTTTGTTTTGAACTGCAAAATTCCTTTAAAAATTGTTTAGGTAAATTAAACTAAATAAATAATTGTTCTTTTACAGCATAATGATGAGAAACTACAAACGTAGACCAAATAGGCAAAGCTGGCCCGAGCAAGGGATGAGAAAAGCGATTCGACTTATTAGAAGTGGGGTAATGGGCTATGGAAGAGCAGCTAACAGTTGTAATGTACCCTTAGCAACTTTATATAGGCGGTGCAAAACAAATAAGGGAAATTCTGATGCTGCCAAAAAATCATTAGGCCATTTTAAAACAATATTAACCGAAATTAAGGAAAAATACCTTGTATGATACGTGCGGGACATAGAACGACCATTATTTGGATTCAGCTTTATCGAATTTCGATTAATGGTGTTTCAGTTTGCTACAAAGAACCGTGTTATAAAGAGTTTTGAATGAAGTGGCGCTGACAGGCCGCGTTTAGGTTTATGGATTTTTAAAACAACATCCTCAGATTTCTTAGAGAATACCTGAGAACATTTCAGCGGCAACAAACGAAATATCAATATACCTTTTGTTTTATTGGGACAATTGATTGACTACCCGCGTATTCAATTATGACGAGACGGGAATAACTACAGTTCCAACTAAGCCTGTAAAAGTTTTATCGTAAAAATCTAGTGAAAGAGCCACTTTTTCCACGACCGAAATATAAACTCCTGCACATAGTTATCGTTACAAGGGCATTTTTCAGACAAATTTGATACCCTGTGATTCCTAAAATACTGAACAGATTTCAAAAAGCGAGTCAGATTTCAAAAGGCCTTTTCATCGTATTTTGAATCATTGGTAGCAACTTCTTAAATTTTGACCAAGGGCTATAATACAGGGTAAAGCAAAAAGTCGTGCATTTTAACAAAAATTTCACTGGCTGCCCATTTTGTAGAAAGAACATGCTGATATCTTTTGAACGTAACATTTCATAGATATTAACTATGCCTCGGGACCTTTTTAAAATTTTGCGAATATCTACTACGGTTTTCGAAAAAAAAATGTTTTCGAAAAATTTTAATTTTCTGTTTCTACACCAATTTGCTCTATTTTATAAAGTCTTTGCTAACTTTTATCCCTCTCTTCCTGAACTAAAGAACTCGCCCTGAAAACATGTACAATGGTTTTATTTAGGAACTTACATCAACAACAAAATCAGTTCTTTGTTTGCTATAATGAGTCATGTGAAAAATGAGAACAAATACTCTCTAGAGTGTGTCAAGCAAAAATATAGATTTGATGAACATTTATAAACCTTGTTTTAACTTTACTTTACTTTTTATGTTTTACTTCAATCCTCTGGCATTAATTCTAACAGTAAACTCGGGTTACTACGTATAATGGAAGTTTCCATAGTACCTATTTTATCCTTTTAAAATCAAGAGAGCCAGTTAAAAAACATTTGATATAAACCTCACGTTACCTATCAACGGAAGTTCATTGATTGTTCTTGTCAAATTGACAGTGTCGTCGATACTAAGTTGTATTCAGAATCTGTTTTCTTTAAAAAATACAAAAATCAGATTGACCACTCAATAAGCCAATAAATTGTCAATACTTGTGCATCAAGGATTAAATAACTTCTTTAAAAAATGATACGACTAAGCCAAAAGGAGATGGAAAATGTTGTTAGGTAAGAAATAAATATAATTCTTATTTTTTCCGAATCTGCAAAAGTACTTTTCCATAGGTTGAGAGGATTGGGACATTCTCTCGAAGAAATAGCAACTCTTTATGGCACCAGCCGCATGTCTGTTTCCAGTCTCTTAAGCAGGCATGCGATATCTGGAAGAGTGGCATATCGTCGCGGAACAGGACGACCTAGGATGACCAGTTGTAGAGATGACCAGCGTATACTGCTTGCTGTAAACCGCCGAAGAACTTAATTCGAGACAGATAAGAAATGTTACAGGTTTAAATGCTACCCACATGTTCGTACGGCGTCGCCTCCACGAGCGCAATTTACATGCTCAAAGATGAGCAGCCAACTCCTAAGGATTCATCGAGCTGCAAGAAGGGAATGAGCATTAGGGAATAGCAGAATGGACTAGGCGCATGTTTGTGGATGAGGCTAGATTTAACCTGTATAATTCTGATGGGATTAGTGTGGAGAGTAAGAGGGGGACAATTCAGGGAAGAGCATATGGAAGCGAGGGCGGCCTTTGAACGAGGCGGTGTGACTGTTTGGGGTGGAATCATGAGGAATGGTAGGACTGAATTGATTGTACTGATTGGGGAAAGCATGCTAGCCGCGAAGTATGCAGGGAGATGTTTGAGATATATTGTTTTACCCATAGAATTTTGGGGACGACTTTGTTTTAATCGACGACAATAGAGCAGGAAGCATCCACGACTTGCTTAGGGAAAACAATATCACGTGAATGATTTGGACTTGATTGTTGGACTGGTGAATTTTATGCCCAATAGAATTAGGGACGTCATCCTAAATAGAGGCGGCCCAACAAGGTTTTAAATGTTCATCCAATCAATGCTTTTGCTTGATGCACTACACAGTATTTGTCCACATTTTTCACATGAATCATAATAGTGAACAAAGAACTGATTTTGTTGTTAATTTAAGTTTCTAAATAAAACCATTATGCATGTTTTCAGGGCAAGTTTTTTACTTTAGGAGGAGAGTGATAGAAGTTAGCAAAGACTAACGTGATTAATGCACTTTATTAAATAAAGCAAATTGGTGTCGAAACAGAAAATAAAAAATTTTTTGAATCTTTTTTTTCGAAAACCATAGTAGATAATTAGATATTCGCAAAATCCCAAAAAGGTCCCGAGACATGGTCAATATCTATGAAATGTTACGTTGAAAAAATATTAGCATGTTCTTCCCACAAAATGGGGAGCCAGTGAAATTTTTGTTTTACCCTGTATTATAGCCCCTGGTCAAAATTTAAGAAGTTGTTCAAAAGACGATGAAAAGACCATTTGAAATCTAACTTATTTTTTGAAATCCGTTCAATATTTTAGCAATCACCAGGTATGAAATTTGGCTGAAAAATGCGCTTCTACCGATAATTATGCGCAGCGGTTTATTTCAGCGCGTATTACTGGTCTTTCCTCGGGTACAAAGAAATCCTCAACTTCAAGTCAGTTTTTCAATAGGATCAATAAGTGAGTTTCACCCATCAGGTTGGATGTAATATTTTTGCACCTGCATAGATAAAATGTTTTATTAAATATGCACAGCCCAGTGCTGAAGATCCAGTACTTTTGGTATTAGACGGTCATACCAAAAATATAGAACTTTTCCATATTGCCAAAGAAAATCTTCTTCATATTTTAGTTATCCCTCCTCCTACCTCTCATCGTATACAACCCTTGGATGTGGGATTTATGGCTCCGTTGAGCATTTATTATGAACAAGAGGTCAAGTGTTGCTTGATAAATAATCTTGGCAAAGTGGTATATGAAGTTGGTAAATTCTTCGGTACAGCTTTTTAGTAAGCGGCTGCCATTCAAAATGCAGTTAGTGTATTGGAATATATCCATTTAATCCGCACGTATTTCTCGAAGAATTATTATGCCCAGCAGGAAACGCCAATCAAACTGTTAGCCAGGTTCAAAATCGGAATATTCCAATGCCAAGTGAACGCTATCGTACATTATCACCTCAGCAGCTTGCAGAAACACCACCAGCACAAGTAAATGGCTCTTCACTACCAGGTTGTTCTAAAGACTTCTCACAACCAGGTTGTTCCAATTACTCTCCACAGCCAGGTCGTTCTGAAGGCACGCCACATCTAGGTTTTTCTAAAGACAAAACACCATTGAGAATTACACAAGAGCTAAATAAACAACATTTCTTCCCTTAAGATATTGTACCATTTCCAAAGGGTAGTCCTAAGTTAAGGAAAAAAAGAAGGCCTGGAAAAAGTATGATTTTAACATCGATATAGAAGAAATTAAATAGGCAGGTGCAAAAATTTAAGAGTGAAATCAGACAAAGTAAAGAAGCGAGTTAATCTGGATACAAAATCTATTAGAAAAACAAAAAGAACGAAGCAAGACTATTAATCTGATTCAAGCCAATGGTTAAAAAATTACAAAATATTAGAAAGGCAAAACTAATTTTACTAATATTTGTAATTTTTTAAGCATCCTGTATATCGTGGATTTTTTATTTTTTTACTTGAAGCGTTGAATTATATCTGCGAAGGGGATATTAGTAGTTTTTTAAAAGTAATGCTTATGCTATGAATAAAAAAGCCACATTTTATCTTGAAAATGTCATATTTCGAAAGAGATGAAGTTGATGGAGAAAGCCAAGTAAACGAAGAAATCCAAGTGGAAGAAGTTGAATTTAACAGAGGAAACGAAGTTGACACAGAAATTCAAATTGGTTGAGGACACGAGGTTGGCGAAATAAGCAATGAAAGTCAAATCGGAAATCAAAAAGACTCCCAGTTAAAGAGTCCTGAGGAAGTCAGACCTTTTCCCAGAGCTGGTCCAAGACTAAACGCCAGAAAGACCAGGAAAAAGAGACAAACTGTTATTTTAACAGACACTCCCATAAAAGAAGCACTACAAGAAGAAAAAGAAAATGTGAAAAAGGACATTATTACAAAAGACAAAAAATAAGGTTGAGGAGAAAAATAAGGTTGTGAAGAAAAATATTAAAAGCGTTAAAGCTAAGGATAGTCGAAGGTTTCTTTCCGCGAGGCTAATCCAGTCGCAGCTACATCTCGCCCTATTACAGACGTGTTATCCTTCAGAATCGGACGATGAAACTCAGTGCCTGGAATGCGAAGAACCTTATCGTAACAGCACAAGTGGTGAGAACTGGGTGCAATGCACAAGTTACCATAGGTGGGTCCATAACGAATGTATCGGCAGTTCCAATCTTCTTTTTATAAGTGCATCAACTGTGACTTGGATGACGATTTGTAGACCCCCTTTTATTAGTTCAATTTTTTTATTTACTGCTTTTGTAAATAAACATTTATCTTTAACTATATTGATTTTTTTTTCATTTAAAAACTGGAAGGTATGATCAAGTAATTATGTATTGTATTTGTACACGTGAGTGGGCCCAGATGGGGCCCTTCACTGTGACCCTTGGTCTATTGTGGCTCACATCTGTGGTTTCCACTAGACCAGACGCTCGATCCTATTCACGAAATCGATTAGCTTTCAAGGGTGGATAGTTTCCAAATCTACAAAAGTTATTTGAGAATTTCCAAACACTGTTTGTCTGATTCTTTCCATTACTGGACAGTGGCATAAAACATGCTCCATTATTTCTTCGTCCTCCAAGTACAAGCGGCACTCCGTTTCTTCGGAAAGCCCTATCTTGTTCATGTGGGTTTTTAGCCGACAATGGCCAGTGTACATGCCAACTACAGCCTGTACCTGATGTCGGCCAAGTTGAAGAAGTTGTCTAGTTCTCACTCCTGATGACAGATTCACTGCCATTGCTGAATTAGTTAGTCCCGGTGAGTCTCTCCATTTTTCTACAAATTGCTGTTGTGTCCACCTGGAGAAGGCTTCTTTAGCTGTGTTGTAAGCTATTTCCAGTACTGGTTCTGGACCTGTGACGGCCGTTGCGGCCGCCTGCTTCGCAAGAGCACCAGCTCTCTCGTTGCGTTTTTATTCTGTATACCCAGGTATCCAGATCAACGTAAGTTTATTTTCTCTACCTAGTTTGGTGAGTAGTTCCTGGCAGTTCCATACTGCCAGGATAAATCACGGCTAGAGCCGTTAGAGCTTTAAAAGCCGCTTGACTGTCCGAGAATATTTTGATTGACTTCAGTTTCTATCGATGAACCACTGCGCAGTCATATCAATGGTGTTAACTTCAGCCTGAAAAATGGTTGCATGTTTGCCTAGGGAACACTTAAGCTCAACCTTACCATTTTTATTCCATGCAGCGGCTCCTGTAACATCATTGCTCTTGGAGCCGTCAGTGAACCAAACTATTATCTGTTGCTCTCAGATGTTCCGAGTCTTTTGCCCATTTGTTCCTCTCTGGTAGAAGGACGTCATAGGCATGGTAATAGTTAGTTTTCGTAGGCATAACATCTGATGGTAGACCCAACACTCTGTCCCGCCCATTAGCGTTTTTCGGCTTCAGTCATTATGTATGTCCGCCATTATATATGTCAAATAATCACGTAAACGGGGTTAGTTGAGTTATCTTTTAATTATTCCAAATGTATTAAACATTTTTTGTCCAGTAATATAGTCAACCAAAATTATTATGAATATCAAATACATAACCAATTTACGTTCGTCTGACATGCTGCAAATCAATAACGACCATATAATAAATTTAACAAAAATAAACCAGTAAAACTTAACTAACAAACTAACCCAACACCATATTAAAAGCACCCGGTAGCCTTGTCGATAGGCAATGAAATATGCTCTGATATTGAAAATTGCAGTAAAAAATATTTTTTAATTTTGTAGACAGGTACGCTAAAAGCTAGAATAAAAAATTTTCGTGCGAGTTTCTAGTGAACAGCAGTTTATATTGGCGTCGTCAGTGTTTTTAAAAGAAAAAAGAAAAACTTCTTTAAATGTGCATATTCAAAACATTGCATGATCATTATTTCTATACTCTAACACAAGTTCAAGCTCTCAACAGCGAATATGGCACGCGAT
>MU189966.1:26639-46990 GCA_016904865.1 Pissodes strobi
ATATATATATATATTATTAGGATCAATGATTATAAAAAAATCAGTAAATCTACTAAATAATATTTTTATTCTTTTTAGGCAATAAAATAGGCTTACAAATCATAGACATAAAAAATGTCATTAAATTAATGAAATGCTTTATAAAAAGCCTATTTGCCAGTGAGCACATAAGTTACTGACTCTTTTCACATATTCTTGTTTATTTACTTCCTTAGTCTTATGAAAACATAAATTAATTAAAAATGCATTTCAGAAGGTGTTTAACAGTTTAACTGAAATTATTTGATTTTACTATTTAAAATACCCTAGGTATGCAAATTAACAAAGAAAAGTTCAAAAATAATAAAATTCACCGACAAAATTGGAATACACTTAGTATTATAAAAAGCTTTAAAACGCACTTTTTACATGCAAACCTCCGAGAAGCAGGTAAAGAGGATCGAGTCAAGCGTTGGAAATACGCGGCACACTTATTTACGCCTCTTTTTACAATTTTACATTTTTCTAATGTGTGAGACCGGAATTTTGATAGTCTCTTGTCGCACCCACACATCAAATGGGGACTTTTGCCTATAAAAACGCCGCAGCAGAACGAGGTCTTCAGAAGTCTACTCGCTTTGCTAAAGGCTTGAGACTGGTTCCACCTTAAATGTCAACCTATTTTCAATTTCTCTCATTTTGGCTAGAGACTGGTCCAATTCCACTCGCCAAAACTCTTATTTAAAATTTCACATATTCTGACATCCAACTAGAGACGAGTTCTCACACAGCTGGTATAATTTTGCAATCATAAAAGAAATTGAGCTTATCAGTAATCTTCTGGAGTCAAATGAAATTAGGAACAAATCCTAAAACTTCAGCCATAGGCGCAACTCGCAGGGGAGTCGAGACTACTTCCTTACAGGTAAGTAAATTCTTTGGTTTCACTTAAATTCTTTATATTTAGACATCATTTTAAAGGAGGGTCGAATTTTTGAAACTTCGTGCTTTAGTGTGATCAGATCCTCGTAAATTGCGCGATTTTGGTTAGATTTCGGACGGGGAGGTGATTGTGGCCAATCCGAATAACAAGTTGGGCTAATGGTGTTAAGAGTCTTAAATAACAAAGGATACAATAGTCCTACGGGACACGAAAAGTGCCCACGGGAAAATCCCCCAAAAGCACCTTGTGACGTAATCTCCGAGAGGGTATAAAAAATACATATATTATATAAGTATTGGTCAGATCTTATCCGCTACGCTCTGAACTTGTTACTAATTTTCTTTAGTATGTGCATGTATACGAGGTGGTATGCATATATTTTCCGTTTGAGTAATGTGAATGTATCGAGCGTAGAGCACAGTCTAAGGGCACATACTTTGGATGTGTTATTTTTTTATTACGTCACGGTTTACTTCTGGGTTCGGGAGCCTGATTGAAATATCGTAACCTAATTATCATAAATAATATTTTTCTCTCTTATGTACATTGTTCCTTTAATAGATAAATTCATTTCATGTTGTATACGATTTTTGTATAAGTTAACGGTTATTTTCTATAAATTAATACTTCGGTTTTATTAAACTGTACAAGTAAGGAAAAATAGATGTATAAATAATGGCCATTTGTGTTTTATTGCCAGTATTGACTGGTCACTTACGAAAGTGTAATTATTGAAGATAATCGTTTCACAAACATCTACTTTAGAACCTACTACAAAACAACGTCAATTGAACAGGGTCTCAGCCGACAGTGGCCATAAATTATTAACCATTGTTACGATCACGTTTAAAGAATATTTGCCTTTAGGTACGACGAATGTGCCTTGGGGCAGGGACGTTTCATTTGCAAAATCTATTTCCAAGCCCCAAATCATTTATTCCTGCATATTAGAATGAAAAACCATTGTTGGCTCAAGAATACAGCGGTCATGAAAGTACCGGTACTTAAGATTAAGCAAAGGATGTATGCTTGCGTATTAGATATTATCATGGATCAACCTGGGATAAAAAGCGTAGGAATCTGGAACTGCATTTCTCTTAAGTCCCCTTCGAGTTCCAGGATTAAAGGAGTTATTTGAGAAATGGCCTTCGCAAATATAGTATCTATTGTAGATTTGTTTGGCTGAAAGTTTATCAGAATCCATTTGATAGATAATCTGAAGAGAGAGGCTTAAAAAGAATCGGGATAATTTTTTGGAAACCGATGCCTTTTACTCGTTTTATCTGAAAAGTCCGCTACACAACATATTTTGGTTCTAAAGCAGGCACATACGCCTCCATTTTGGAAATCAAATTCTTAACTGAAAATCTGAACACGAAATACAAAAAAGTACGCAAAAATGACGCAGTTAATGTTAAAAACGGAAATTTTATTAAACAATGGCTGACGCTCACAAATGCGCAAGCCACAAATTGTAAAATAGCAGACAGCGCTCCCTGAACGAAAACAACTAAACATAAATGGCTGGAGAGAAGCTACGACAGCATCTGCAGTGGATGCGATCCCAACTACATTTTTAGGCGAGAACGACGAAGTGACTTATCTAATTACTTTCTTTAATTTATGGTGACAAAATATTTATATCTATATATTGAAATATATAAAATATATTTTGGCTTTAGTTCTGCGAGTCTTACTTATTCATTATCTCTAATTCTCAGCAATAGATAGAACAACTTTAATGTATAGTTTCATTTTTAAGTTCATTAAACCTCCTCTATTCATAAAGGTTCAAGTTCATGTCGCGCAGGTAGGTACCGCAGATTACTAATCCAGACAATAGTTTGCATTTTTATCTCAAGGAAAATCAAATAAGTCCACCTTGGCAATTCTTTGATATTTTTTCGTTCATTGACATCGATATTGTATAGATAAGGTTATAGTGGGTACCCAGGAGCGTACTGGTGCTAAAAGGAATGATTCGTCTTAATCAGGTACCGAAAGTGAGGCAATCATTCTTGTTCGTAATCTGAAAGTTAAATACTTGCTATAATATAAATTCGTATTTAAAAATTGATATTTTATCTAAATATGTCATCAAGGTTGATAATTAATTAAAGCTCCGCAAAGTTGTCAAAATAATCGTCATTTAAAAAATGCAAATCACTTTATTTTATGATTTTTAAGGTTAACAAAATTAAAAATGTAAAAATTATATGGGTTGAGAAGAAGGACAATTATTATTAAGATGATTTTTTCCACGAAGTTATGCACAAAATCAAACCTTGTCAAAGTCAAATTTAAGAGCAGTATTTAGTCAAGTACCAAGTCAACAACAACAGATAGTTTGAATTTGCTCAAAAAAAATACATTTTACCAATAGTTATAGATTTCTTGAAAACCATCCAATTAATTTAAGTTACCAATTATCAAACATTAGATCAAAATTAGGAATGTGAGAAACTTCGCGGGTCACTTTGAGATACACTTTATTTTGTAAAAATTATTAATTTCTCTAGTATTATACTAATTGTCTGTATGTAGCAAATTTTTAAATATATAAACACGTTTTTTTACATGTTTGATACATTTCTTAGAATAAAAATTTCTCACATTATGTGGCTTGGAAATTGGAATACAAATAATACATACTAATAGCACATAACAATTATTAAAATGTTATTTATTTTAAAAATTAATTGCAGTTTATATGAAGTATTAAATTAAATTTTGGTTTGAAATAAAATAGAATAGAATATACTTTAACATCATTGTGCAAAAATCATTAATTACATTTGTTTGTATACTTTACTCTCCAAACAAAGACGGTATAGGTATGATAGATTTATTTCTGGTTCCAATATTGCAAGTTGTAACAAGCCTTAAGCGTTGGGTGCCAAATATGTAATCTTATTTGTTAGTTGCTCATTAAGAGATCCATATGCCAAGTTTACTCAGCGGATTAATTTTTTTTAAGGCGTGGGTGTAGGTCTTGGATGTTAGGTGTGAGCGCCACTAATTTTTTTTACTAGTGAAAATAGGGTAATAAAATTTAGAAAAATACCCTGTATAAGAACGTTCAAAAACTGTGGATACACGAATTAGTTGTTATTTTGACTACAATTTACCAAAATAAACATAAAATAACTTATTTATTTAAATATGAAAACTTACACAAACTCTTTCAGGACAATTAATCCTATCTCAAATTAATTTGAGGTTATGATAATGCCCATAAACTAATGAGAAGATAGAGAATGATAATATAGGCGAAATATATTACAAGAATATGCAATCAAAGCAAAACAAGATACTACTTTTTAATCTATGCCTAATAGCATTAATATTGCCCAAATCTTATTGTATAGGTAGAGCCAGAAAATGTATGCAGGTATAAATGAAATGCTTATTAACCAAACTTAACCTAAATCAATCCCGTGGCAACGACAATATCAGTAGACCAATGAATCAATAAAATAACCTGTGAGGAAAATATGTACATATACAGCCGTTAAATATCTATAGGTAAACGAATTGCGCTGAAGTCGATTCCCATATCAAAGCGACAAATTAGATTTGTAAAATTTAGTTATGTGAAATAAATTACTGCCATTAGCTTTACAGCCAAGTACAGTAAAAAATGGCTCTATCAGATATTCTGACACCAGCCAAATGAATTCTCTAACAGTGAAAAGATTTAGAAATATATATAATGTACAAAATCAGATAACTTACAGCCTTTGTAAAGGTAAGTTCGATAAGCAAGATAGCCAGATCAATAAATGAAACGAGAATATAAACGACATCAAACGATCTACAGTCGTTTAATTATACATTCATTAATTAAAATGATATATAACGACAAGCTATATGCGATAAGGAAAGCAAACGATCTACAGTCGTTTAATTATACATTTATTAACTAAAAATTATATATAACGATAAGCTATATACCCACAGTCGTTTGATTATAAATTCATTAATTAAAATGATATATTACGAGTATATCGAGAATTAAAGCTCTTAAATAAATTAAAATCGATTTTACTTGTAGTTTTAGACACTGGCGTCTCCTGTGAAGTACGTCTCAACCATGTGGTTGTGTCACCTTGACAAAAAAGCTGTTGTACGGCTAACTGACGGTGGAGTTAGCTAGATCAGCATCAAAAGGCGGAAATGCTATCTCACGGAAGGAATTCTATCTCACAGAACGACCCTAGTTAAATGATAAATATTAACTTTAGCCATCTTAAATAGAAATATATTTCTATTTAAGATGGCTAAAGTTATTTATCATTTACTCGTGTCTAACATACCTTAAAAAAAGGTTCACCACACTAGTTCATCACACAGCGTTCATAGACGATATGCCGATAATTTTAGAAAATATACATTTTATTTAATTTGCTAAACACTGCAACGACACCATCAGGTGGTAGTTAGACCTGACGGTCAAAAATAGCAATGATAAATTCCAATACGGAAAACGTCCTGCTCGCCTTAAGCGATCCTGCGAGAAGGGCTATCAATTCCCTCCAAAAAAGAATATATACCTACCACATCTGTCAAGTGGCGCTGCAAACGGATGTACCTATCGAACTGGTTGGAACATCAACAAATTACCCAAATCTTTTATTGAATTTAACCTGTTCAAATCTTCTCTAAACACTGTCTTTCTTCTTCTCTTCTTCCTCATCTTATCACGCCCTTTCCTTCCGAAAGGTTGACGATTTAAATGGCAACTGTAGTCTTGCAAACTCCAGCGCCAAAAACTCCGTAGACGAGCGGTCAGACCTTCTCCTCAAATTCTTCAGACATAGGTTATAGCGTTTCCCACTGATCTATTTCCCTGAAGTTTGGTTTCTATTATGAGTCGAAACAATGAAATAATGAAATTTATTCATGCCTGTACAAAAATATGCTTACACACTTCAGTAGAGAAAAATATATGTTGTAAACAAATATATACATATATCTAAATGGTTAACACATTATACAATAAACATTTTAAATTGTGTTCATATTCCACCATTATACCCTTTTCGAATTTAATGCAAGGATACAACAATACCTGCTCGATACAAACATATTGACAACCATAACATCATTTCAAAATAAGTATAAAAACACAAGTTATTAAAATCAGTTAGTCACCCACCATGTCCAGGAAACTATTTTCAAAAAACTCTTCTAAAGAATAAAAACATTTACTACTCAAGTACTTCTTGACTACAGATTTGTATTTTATTATAGGTAGCATTTTCACAGAGAATGGCAACATATTGTACATCTTTGATGCATAGAATGATATACCCGTCCTTATTTTATTCATTCTATAATAATTTATACATTATTATATTCTCTATTTCTTGTCAGATGATCATGAACGCTTTCATGTGTTGTATAACAGTGATAATTTTCTTTGACGTAAACAAGACACTGGTAGATATACAAACAAGGAACTGTCAGGATCCCAAAATGTATGAAATTTTGCTACAGTCATCTCGATATCCTATCCTTGCCATCACTCTCACAGACTTTCTTTGAAGGCTGAATATTCTTTTAATGTTTGGTGCATGATCTCATGCTAATAATGCATATGAGATCCTTGCTTGCTTGCAAACATAATAAGCAGACAACATCACTCTCTCAGACACCACATTCACCAGACCTCTCAACGCATACACACCAGAAGCCACCTTACCACAGAATTTGTCGATATGCACATTCCAGGTAATTTCTTGATCAATTTGAAACCCCAGGAAACGAACCGATTCGGAACACTCGACATCTTCAAGTGAACGAAGGGAAAAATAGATCACCTCTGTTTTTGATTGATTTAAATTTAATTGATTCCTGGAAAACCATTTAGCAACATTCGACCGTGGGCGTGGCTCGCTCATCGCTATTTGTATATCATTAAACCCGTTGGCCATTTCTACAACATTTGTGTCATCAGCAAATAGTACAAGGTCGGCACTGGGGTCACAGCTCTCAAGATCGTTAATGTAAATTAAAAAGAGCAGTGGCCCAAGCACCGAGCCCTGTGGTACTCCAAAAAGTACATCATCCGAGTCAGATGCGGCACCATTTATATCAACAAGCTGTTTTCTACAGTTTAGGTATGACATAATGAGTTCTCGACTATCGGAATCAAATTTGTAGTACTTGAGTTTTGCTAGCAGCAGTTTGGACGAGACACAGTCAAACGCTTTGCCAACGTCACAAAATAAGGCCCCTATAAAATCTCCATTTTCACACCCCTCATTCACAAGGTCGGCAAGTCTATTTATTGCCTTTGATGTTGACATAGAACTTCTGAAACCAAACTCTGTAGGATTAAATAAATTATTTATTCAAATGGCAACTGTAGTCCTGAAAACTGCAGCGTGAAAAATTTCCTTACCCAAACTAACCCAAACCATCTTCTCAAATTCATTAGACGTGAGATCTGACCAGGGAATATTAACTACGACAAGAAGGCCCACTCAATGGCAAGAAAGCGCTACAAAGGAATCGTCGTTTATTTTCTTCGTTGCCTGGTAACGATCGGCGAACTTCGCCGCACACAGGTTGAATTTAAATAAAAGCTGGCAATAATAGTATATTATTTTATATGGAGGAAAAGTAACTTTTCCTCCAAATAAAATATGCTGTTTTTTCTTCAAATGTCGACAAATTAATGCAAAAACATCTCTTTTTAATAGTAATAATAATTATTATTAAAGATAAGTGGGTTCGCAAGGCGGCTTAGACCGATGCGGTGTCGGTGAATAGGCTCAGTTTGTTGCTATAGTAATGTCACATAAAGCTGTCAGTGGACACTGTCAACAATAATTATTTTTTTAAAATTGCGTCTTCGATTGCGTTTTAATTCCGTATTGATAAGCAGTTATTGAGTAAGTTCGATTAAATAATAACCAATTTGTTCCTAAATTAGTGATTTTTAGAAATGCAGTCACAAATTGAGTGATAAATACAAATTTTAGTTTAATAACTCTTGAGTTGTTGACGCTTATTTTGATGTTTGTTTGTATTGTATCTATGTTGATATGACAACACTTTTACCTCCGCCGGCGGAAAAGTGAAAAGTAAAGCTCCGGCGGAGGAAAAACGAAACTTCACTGCCGCCTACACAGTCGAGTAATGATGGATTTACTGACGTTTGAAGAAAAACGATATTTTCGTTTGCGGTATATTTAATCAAATTTATGACGAAATTATTTATAGCACTCTAATACTCTATTTGGCTTTGGAAAAATACAATTGATATCTTCTGAATTGTTTGCAGCGCCCTGTCAAACTTACCTTATGATTTTTTTTTAATTATTATCACCAAATAAATATTTTGATAAAGTTTGTATTCAACTGGCTGTTTCAAAAATCTGTTAACGTTTTTAATTAGTTATTATTGATAACAATACTCAAGGTATGTAATAACTAATATTTAAAAGATTTTGATTTTGTGTTAATGATTTCACCATATTTCCGAATACTAATATTCTGACAAAAGACATCAAGAAGAAAATGTTGCTCGAATTTGCCCCATCTTTTAATATTTAATTAAATTTTGGCGTTTTGGGTGATTTTAAAATTGGTTAAAGGTTTCGCACAATATTTTTACTGTATATTTCATTCCTATTTTGTAATACAACACAACTAAAAAATAGCGATATTATCTTATATCGAATATTGACTCGACTATAGAATTTAGGCGTGAAAATTAACCTGACAAAAGGATGAGCTGGTCTATGGCCGCCGCGTCAAAGGTCGCCTGCCAACATGATTGTTTTATTTGTATCATGGCCTGCCGATATTCTGCTAGTGTTCGCGCGGGGAAGGAGACACACCGTTGACATGCCGCCGCGGAGAGTGATCCTTCTTATCATATAGCTTTGCCCAAATACATAATAAAAAGATAAAGACTGATGTACTGTACTGCTAACGTGCTAACACTCCGTTGAGGTTATGTGTTGGTGTTATACCTAATTGTGCAACAACTGAAGCCAGATTATCAGAAAATGGCGCGTCGAAATGAGGATCCCTTATTGGCTAAATTTGTAACGTGCGCAGTTTTCCCTGCTGCTGTCTTGTTTGAGCATTTACGTTTCTCTGTTTTTTTTTGCTTCATATGTTGTACTGAAAGTATTTTCAAATGTCATTTAAATTACCCTTAACGCAACGCATTATTAAATTGGAATTTTAAAAGCTATATCTGTTGTAAAGTCATCGGTACGGGTGGGCAAGAGATTGAATAATCGATTAAACGCTTAATATTTTAGCAAATAACTGAATAATCGATTAATCGAAATAATCGATTATCGATATTTTCTGAAATATTAATCGATAAGTCGATTAATCGGTAATTTCTTAAAAGTGAATCGAATAATCGATTATTGTCGCCCACCCCTAATCCCATAATATTGTAGTAAGTGAAACTGAAGCTGAAATTTCGGTAGAATCATTATTGCTGATGCAAGACTGATGTTATTATAAAAAGAGGTAATAAATACGTTGGCTGAATCAGCAGATAAAAATTTATAATTTAGTTTTAATTTGTAAATATGGCTTTGATATTACCTTGGGATAGTCAGAATATAAGCAAGTGTTTTTGAACAACAGCTGCACTGATGCTTCTATATTTTTACTAGTTTCGTCCCTATTCGATTAATTTTTAAAAATAGCGATAACTCTGAAATACATGCATGGCAAAATTGCAGGCCCTCATCAACGCGTTTCTGTCGTCCGCTTAACATTCATTTTGCTCGTGAGACTCCTGAATTAACCGTTGCAAAAACAAAATTTGGATCATCGAATTAAAAATTTTAAACCCTTTTTTTTTTAAAACGAAGGAGCCCTTAATTTTCAAAATAATTTTTTAAAACGATTTAAGAACATACAAATGATTTTTATACATGATTTTTATCGTTAGTGATAATTCATACTCCCTATATATAAATATAGATGATGAGCAAAAAAATCAACAATTATTTGTCTAAAACACGATATATTGAACGTGTAATACTTAATAACTTTTATGTCTTATTTCTGGTAAACCTTATTATGGCCAGCTTTCCTAGAAATTCGACCAGTGTGCGCCGGGTCCAAAGGTCACATGCCAGTATCATGCTAGTTTTCGCGCGGGGAAGGAGACATACCGTTAACGTGCCGTCGCGGAGAGTGAATCTTCTTATCGTAGTTAATATTCGCTGATCTGACGCCTTCCAATGGATTTTTTCCCTGCACTTTGTCCTACCTTTATTATGAGTCTGAGCCACTCGAATCCTTTACCTCTCAGCACGTGGCCCATATACTGTATTTTTCTTTCTTTGATTAGTAATTCTTTTCATTTGTGCATACGTTAGACTATTTCGTCGTTAGTAGTCCTCTGTACCCATGAAATTCTCAGCTTCGGTATATATATGCACATTTCGAAACAGAACCGGGAAGCTTAAAGCCATTGTCCAGTATAGGACAGCATATTTTCTCACTCACGTGTGTTGAAACACACCAGCACTTATCATATGCATGTTTGCTATACCGTAGACAAACCCCCGCACGATTCAGCACGACGCTGTTGTTATGTTGACGCTCAGTGCAGATCGCGACGCAGTATTAGCGTTGACTGATAATAGGGGAAGACGCGCAAATGCCGTGCCTAGAAACGTGACACCTTCCTTTTCGATACCCTTACGTCTCACCCACTGATTGGTGGTGCGACCTCGCGGCATATGCCTGGAAATGCGAAAGGAATTCATACCATTCTTGATTCATTTATTAGATCCAGTCGCGTGGCGCTTTGAGATACTCGGGCAACGGCCAACGGATGTTCACAAGAAATAGTTTTCGCACGTATGGAGTTTTCGCATTGACCGAAACAATTATGATAAGACCAAGGATTTTAACGATATTTACTTATAAAGATGTTATATTTTACTGAATAATTTAATATATTATTATGCCATTAGAATGAACATTCCGTGTAAGTAAACTAAATATAATTCTAATAAGATAAATTGGCATGTACTTATATGAATTTGTTTTTTTTTTAAGTTTTTGCTGGCAGCCGAATTTTTGATTGACTACAATACTTATTTTTCACTTACCGTCGCTCGAAAGCAAAAATGTTTTATAAGTTATAATTTGTTAAGATTGAAATTGAGAAGCATGGAGAGATAAAGTTGTGCCAAATAAATAAAACATGATAGCATTGTAAAACAGCTTACATTTTTATTGGAATAAATAAATATTAAGCAGAAGGTTAATACCTAAAATATAAAGTGAAACGTGAGACATCACGTGAAATGTGATACTGTATATAAAGTAATGCAAGAATACAAAACTAAACTAGTAAAATAATATTATGTATAAAGGATTTACCAAATTTTATAAATAATCATAGTCAACTAAGTTGATGATTGATTTACCTAAGCATAGCGTAAGTAACTGAGGGTTTCTTAGCATTATTTGGACTTGGAGGATAACTACTTTATGGTAAAGCATGTTTCAGTTTTGACTTTTTTATCCAGCTAAATCCCTAAAATTTATCAGTGGTCGCCTGGGACGTCTGTGCGATTCGAGAATCACGTAGAATAGTCTGCTCTTTCTGGTGGCCATTCCAAGGTTTCATTGTTTGGCGAATAATCGAGTACCTAGTGGTTGTCAACGTGTCGGAATTAGTGGTCAAGCGAATACCACAATGAGGAAGTTTCATTAAAATTTTTATTGCTAATTTTGATAGCCCATCAAAATTTTATTTTTTTCATAGTTCGAAAAATGAGGCAGATACAACACTATGAAATATGCTTATGACGTCACCATGTATATGAATTGTTACGTCGCACCATGCTTAGTATATTATATCGTTCGCTGAGAATCAGTCAACGATTATATCTATATATACAAAACTAAAAACTGGCATAGCTCTCGTAATAATCATCTTTAGAGGAAATAAAAAAATACGTATCGATATTTTTTCACTGTTCTATAATTTACAGTAAAACAAATAATCAGTTTAATTTTTCTGCAGACTTCTTGATTTTAATAATAGCAAAATTTTAGCGCACACGCTGCTTGCATATAATAATGAAAATAATTTAGAAAAAATCATTGGTTTGATAAAATTCTAATTTTTCTGTGGTTTATTTTGAGCATCTTTGGTGTTACGTATATTGCAACTGAATTTTTCAGACACTCCCATTTCATTTGTTTGTAAAGCATTGTTTTTGTTACAATTTTTAATAATTTTTCGAGATGTTCTGGACATAAATTAATAATATTTATATTGATTTCGTTTAGCAATAATTTATAAATGAATTTAAAAATATTATTATGTAATGAAATTATTTTTAGGTTTCCAAAATGACCGTTAGGGGACGTAGTAGCCATCTTTTTTAAAAAAGGTTATACGTCAGTGAAAACCGCATTTCGATATCCCTTACCTAACCGAAAACATAAGTAAATAAATCAAAACTAAAAAAAAATCGGATTTTGGGATAGTTTTTCAGTAGATCCGTTGCTATTAAATTGTAATTATCGTTATTTTACCACAATATATATTATTTTACTGCTAAAATACCAACATAATATTTAAAATCTCAATAATAATTAATATTCATTCAATATGAATATTGATTGCCCTTGTGTCCTCAGAAAATTCGAACTATTAAAGAAAGCAAGTACCTATGCGTTAGAAAACTAAATCGCAAAAGTTATAATGACGATAACTAAATGTCAATCATATTAAGATTGCAGATTTTTACAGTGTATGAGATATTTTTGGGGCTGTATTTTGAAAAAAAATTAATTTTCCACCTTTGGAAGTGATTCAATGCAATGATAATTAGGGATGGCAACGATGAATCGATGTTTTTAAAACTTTATCGCGATTTTGAATAAAAAATGTAATAAACTGGTTATTTTTAAGGAAAAAAGGTATTACTTGTTTGATCTCGATAAACCGCTTAGTCTTCAAGAAACTCGAACTTTGATCATTGAATGCACGCGGACTTTATGATATCTGCTAACGGTATTCGTTTACTAACTCAAGTAGGTTTGACCATTGACAAAAATAGTATATTATGATATAAGTGTATAAGAGGGCCTTTAAAGCACGCGCGACATATTTCAAAACACGACGCGCAGCGGAGTGTTTTGTAAGTCGCAAGGGCTTTAAAGGCCCCTTATACACGTGTATCATACGCTATTTTTTATTACGAATGCATCATAATCTCAAAAATGTTTTAAATATTAAACTTAAGGGATATATTGACGAATATATTAATCTGTCACATTTCACATGATCAAATATTTCTATAGTAACATTTAAAAAAGTAGGCGCATCATAAACATTAATTTAAGCACGCTGCAGCGTGCGATAATCGTTGATTATGATGCATGCGTAATAAAAATATTATTATTTAACAAATATTTTAATTAAAAAATATAACAAATATTAGTCTTCGTTCTGCGAACAAAAAGAATCAGGAAATGTGTAAGAATTGAACTCCAGATATTTTCGATACCTGTTAATCAGTCAAAATACGACGAAAATCTTAATTTTACAGTGATGGCTGTTACACCCTCTAGCAGGCTAGTTTTTGAGATATAAGCCGGTATGCGATATTTTGTTGGTCTTATTTGTAAAAAATAAATTTTCTACCCATAGAAGTGTTTGATATGCATTGTTTCGTGCTTATTTTCAATGCAACGATAATATACCTAACTGTTGCCGCTAGCCTACTTGGTTTCTTTAAAAAATTTTGAATTTTGTGTGGACAGAACGGCAAAATTCACTCATATTTACTGAATGTTAATTATTATTGAGATTTTAAAAATTATGTTGATATTTTAGCAGTAAATTATTATATATTGTGCTAACAAATAACAACGGTTCTTCCTTTCGAAAAAATGTCCCAAAATCCGATTTTATTTCGTGTTCTGATTTTTTTTACTTATATTTTAGGTTAGATGAGATATATCGAAATGCGGTTTTCACTACCGTATTAGGATCTTATTTGGCTCTCTTTTGTTTTAAAATAGTGGCATCGTTGCATTTATTAATTTTTTAAAAATCTGACTTATTTGCGGTTATGTCAGAAAACGCCCTCTAGCGGCTAGGTGATAAGTCGCAATCACCCCACGCAAGGCACGATTGATAGCTTAAAAAAACCATTTTCAACGACTATAAGTTTTTAAGTTCCGTCCAGCCATTTTCAAGTTATTGACATTTATTTCCGAAAATGTTCGAACACGTTCCATCACTTTCCTTTACGGGCTAGAGCAAAACGTGTTTTACAAAACGTAATTTAATTTATCCCTGTTTTAAAATGGCAATGCATTCTACTATTTTTAATTTAAGAAAATTTTGCAAAAAAACGGGTTTTAAAATTTAAGAAGGCTATTATGCCCCTTGGCGGCCATTTTGGAAACTTAAAAATAATTTCCAACATTTTCTCTTGGCAGCTTTACTCATAAATTTTTTACCGCAAGTCTTTACGACAATTACTTTTCCAGATATAGCCGAGTGCCATTCTTAGTTGGCCACCGGGTACATATTAAATAAAATTGGGACAAATTATAACACAGTAAATACTGGATTAGTTACCAATTTTCCGAAACATACTATATGGGAATTTCATAGGTATACAAAAATCCTCTTTTCTTCAAACGTCAGTAAATCCGTCATTACTCGACTGTGTAGGCGGCCGTGAAGTTTCGTTTTTCCTCCGCCGGCGCCGGAGCTTTACTTTTCACTTTTCCGCCGGCGGAGGTAAAAGTGTTGTCATAGCAACATAGATACAATAGGTCTGTTCTAGCAGCGATTTCAAACGGTTTCAAACCGTCCGGAGTTTGCGCATAACGATATAAGCGTCGCTTATATGGCTATGCGCAAACTCCGTACGGTTTGGAAGCGTTTGAAATCGCTGCTAGAACAAACCTAATACAAACAGACAACAAAACATAAGCCTCAACAACTCAAGAGTTATTAAACTAAAAATTGTATTTATCACTCAATTTGTGACTGCATTTAAAAAATCACTAATTTAGGAACAAATTGGTTATTATTTAATCGAACTTACTCAATAACTGCTTATCAATACGGAATTAAAATGCAATCGAACCCGCAATTTTAAAAATATAATTATTGTTGACAGTGTCCATTGACAGCCTTATGTTACATTACTATAGCAACAACCTGAGCCTATTCATTGACATCGCACCGGTCTAAGCCGCCTTGCAAACCCACTTATCTTTAATAATAATGATTATTACTATTAAAAAGAAACATTTTTGCATTAATTTGTCGACATTTGAAGAAAAAACGGCATATTTTATTTGGAGGAAAAGTTACTTTTCATGGCTTGCTCTCTATTACCAGCCTCACTCCGTTCGGCTGTTAAACACAAGCGCGCCATGAAAAGTAACACTTTTCCTCCATATAAAATAATATACAATTAACTGCAGTCACCTTTTTTAGATAAAAAAGTTATACTTCATAGCTGTCACTGCACGCAGCCACTCAAGGTATTTGCTTTCAAATTGTTTCATTTAGGTTAGAATCCTACTGCTGCCTTTTGGCTCATTACTTGTAATATGATATTCCATGTTATGATGATGCATTAAATACTTTAAAGCAAATACCTGGATATAAGTTTAAAAACAGTGTGATAATAGACTCTCTTTGCCAAAAGTCAAACACGCGTAGGCGCGAAAAAGTTGTGGGGTTTTAAAAGCACAGAATTCATCATAAATGGCGCCCCTTATCAATTGAAGGAAAATTGTTAACGGATTTGAATTCTTAATTCAAAAAGCCCCTAGTCATCAAAGTGTTAACTAACTTTACGCGCTTCACAGTGCGAACTTGTATGCACTAGTGGATAAAGTAAAATACGAAATATAAAATATTACTTTTTAAGCACCAGTGCCTAAATATATATTTTTTACGCACTACTGCGAGAGATAAATTGTTTTATTTTGATGTAGTTTATTTCTAGGAAGTAGAGAAAGTATTGTATGTAACTCATACGTAATTGTTTTTTACTCATGTGATTGGCACACTCCCTTGCGGCTCTTGCAAAAGGGTAACTTTACGCACTTGTTGCATAAATAACTATTTTGTACAACTGTCTAAAAAGGTGACTTGTTTATACGCTTGTAGATGCGCAAACGTCTCACGTGGAAAAAATAAAATTTTTTGACTCGTAGAAATATTATTTAAGTTTCATAATGCTACGTCCCATTAAAAAAATAGTATATTATGCAACTCGTAGGAAAAGCAAAACATTCCTGGACGATTGTGGTAATTGCTGGACGAGGGGCAGCCGAGGCCAGCAACACAGGAGTCCAGGAATGTTTTGCTTTTCCTACGAGTTGCACATACTATTTTTTATCCGATCGGAATTAATTATAATACGTATTTATAAAAAGAGAGTCAAATATTACTCTAAATAAAAACGGTGTTTTAAATTTAAACTCAACATAATAAACTTAAAAAAACTTACAATATTGTTCTTGTTTTTTCTTGTATTATTGCATCCACGATAAACATAAACATTCATTTTGAACGTCAACATAATGTTCGAGTACTAACTACAACAAAAACAAGGCTAGGTCTATGACAAATCACAAGGAATGTTAATGCGAGATTTTAAGACGCTACGAAAACTCCTCAGACAACACGTTCGTGTGCTCCGCAAAATGCCAATACTGTGATCGATCTTAAGCCAGATCTCGCGCACGCATTCTAGTAGCGCCATCTATACGCCGTCATCTTTTAGTGTCACGATTTTGCCCATAATTTAGCGCGTCTTCCCCTATTCTCAGCCAACGGTATTAGGTATGTCTCTACGTTCTAGCAAAACTTCTACAACTCCTCGGTGTTGTAGTAGGCACAGTGCTTGCCTGTCATTCCTGCGCTGCGAGTTCGATTCCCGTCGGTCGCGAAAGATGTTTTGTTTATTATTTTTTATTAATTTACCTATTTTTTCCTAATTTTGGGTTTGTTTGGGTTAGTGTTGGTTAGCACTTGGTTAGTTCTTGTTGATTGGGTCCCCGTAGCCATAATAATACCTATTATTCGAGCATGTGTGCTGTGTTGTACTGGACAATGGCTTTACGCAACCGGGAAGACGTAATATCCAACCGTCCGAATTCTAAGCTCCCGAGCGAAGTCTGATTCTTATAAAATGTTTTGATACCCATGAAGGTTTTCCTAGCCTCGCGAGAGAATTCCTTCTTCGGGTCACATTGCCAATTGATGTTAGCTCCCAGATATTTTATTAGTGCGACTTGTTCAGTTGTTTGTTTTTTAACATGTAAGTATGCATTTATCGATGATTTTGAAAAAATATTACCTTAATTTTGGAGATATTAAGATATAGGCCAATGATGTCGCTATAGTGAACTACACGATTCAGTATGTTTTGTAGTTCATGGTCATCATTGGCTATTATAACCGTATCGTCAGCTTATCTGATGTTGTTTATTCTAGTTCTGTTGATCTTAATACCATCTTGAACCCTATTCAATGCCTCCTTAAATATAGCTTCCAATTATAGGTTAACCAGTGGTGAGGATAAGACACAACCCCGTTGAACTCATTTGTTGATCAATATATCTTCTGGTATTGCTAGTTCTATCTTGACCACTGCCGCTTGATGCTAATAAAGTTAGTAGATTATGCCCAGATCCTGCTCGTCGACTCCGGTTGCTTTTAAACTTTCGATCAACTTTCAGTGTTTAACGCAATTGTACGCTTTTCGATAATCGATGAAACATGCATACACATTTGCGTTCATGTCTCTACACCTTCGTATCTGTATATTTAGAGAAGAGAGCTTCAGGTGTGCCCAAACTATTTCGAAATCTAAACTGAATGTTGTTCATTTGGTGTTCGCATATTTTCTGAAGATCAGCATGTGGATAATTCTAAAGATAATTTTTAGCACGTCAAACATAAGAATTATCATTCGATAGTCATCGCATTGTACGGCAGTGTTATAAATGTTGGCTTTAATCAGTTTGATGGTATCTTACCTGACTTATAGCAAAGAAAATTCTACTACGAATTTATAGAATTTTCTTTGGTTATAGATAAGTATATCAGCGTAAATTTCGCTAGGGCTTTCTGTTAATTTTTCATTTATTTTATGGTATATCGGTGGTGGTAAGTGAAGTCTATTATCATCGGAAAGTGTTAGGCTGACATCTCATAAGCATGGCTTCTGACCCCAAAATAAATCTTTCATTTATCGAAGGAGTCGAGACTGTACATATTTTGAAAATTGCTGGCTTTATTATATAGCGCATTATTTGTAGTGTTCTCAATATTCTTTGGGGAAAGAAAATTGAAAGATTTGTAAATGATACTTATAGTTTAAAAACCTCAAATGGTCGTTTTCTATCTTCTAGTTTTTATCAGTGCCGAGTTTATCGAAAAACATTCAAGTTTTAATTTCTATTTTTTTTTTCAAACTCTGGTATTATACCTCATTTTTTAACCAAAGCAAAAGCTTATTCCTTCATTTTTGTAAAATTGTTACGGAGGTTCTCGATGGAGGTTAACCTACAGGTTAGCATGAACTAAATTTGTTTCTTATGGAACGGTTTTGATGTTAAGTTTATCCTTTGTATAGTTTAGCATTGCGAAATTAGTATAAAAGCAAATTCAAACTTCAATTTCAAACTTCTTCTTGTGCAATTGCTAAATCTTCTCGTTTGTTTAGCACTGGCAAGTAAAATATTAACTTTTAAAATTGCGATGACACAACGAAGTCAATAACAGAGGACTATCTTACTGTCTAGAATGATTTTAGAGTCATCTGATTGTCATTGTTGTTCATCTCATATTTTAATACAGAACCCAAACATTGTAGAAGGTTTTTGACAACGATCACACAAATGTCTGATATAGGCATGTTATTGCATGCATCATTTAGTACATCATTTAGATTACGAGCAGCACAGTGCGTAAGTTACATACCCAATGTTTGCCATTAATATTTGTAATCCTCTCATATGTACCACTTATATTGTCCTCGTCACTTTTCCAAGTTCATATCCATTGAATTTAAACAAGTCAACTTATAGCTATCTGATTTGCTTGTTTCAGAAGTTGACGGACAAAGTACGGTCAGTGAGCATGTTTGGTGGAGAATGACTAGATTAAATCTTGGAAGACCTGATCTTCATCATCATGGAAAAATCATACGAGTTCACTTTTCAGGAGGTGGTGACAGTGTAGCTTCGCTATAGAAAGTTTTTTTTAAAATATTCTTTTAATGATACACAAACACCATGTTCTGATCTTCTACCCTACCTATTTGTGAGTCTTAGGCAGCACCTTATCTTACCTTTTAGTCCTTTGATTGCTTAATGCCTGGGTTCAGTTCCATTACTGGGATTTTTCTCATGTTTCGCGAGTAAAATTTTTTTACTTCTTTTATGTAACGCCATTTTGTAATCCTGGACAGTTGCTATTTCGATTCTAATTTTATTTGCAGAGGTTTTGCTTTGTCCATCTTTTGAGGCAGCTAACTGAGTTCGGGTTCAGCAGATTTTGAAAAACCCTTCACAGGTAAAAGATTTGGTATTTTATTTTATTTTAAGTAGAAATTTTAAATATGTTGATATCTAACAAGATTTTTCCGAGTACGTCAAAAATCCTTCCACGACTGAGGAAGTTTGTTTTCTTTTAAGTGAAAACTTTTTTAGCGCCGTTAGCCGGCTGAGAACGAGAGTGACTTGAGACTCGATGAACCAGAAACGAGGAAACGAAAAAGCGACACCAATAAAACGATATAGATATATATGAAGTAGCCTGCGAGAGAATGAGATAGAACACAATTATACACGTAGTTCTCGTCCGATAACTGAAGTTAAGCAACACCGGGCAGGATTAGTACTTGGATGGGTAACCGCTTGGTTTAGTTTTATCAAGTTTTCACTTCTACCACGTGTGAACTGCACACAATGAACGTGCATTAAAATCCATCAGTAGGTAATCAAAACACAAAAGAACAAGCAAATACAAAGAACAAATTTAGAAAATGGTTATGTTACATTTAATCTAAGACTTAGAGTAGATCATATTAGTTTAACTTAGCACTTAGAAGTTTGAAACTAATTTGAACTTCAAGGAGTTTTTGATTCAAAGTATCTGTACCTTACTTATGACCCATCGATAATCAGAAAGCGTACTGAAATTTTTTAAAGCTCATCAGGGTTAAACCATAGAAGTTTTTGACAAATTCCCACAAATTTGATCTATTGGCTTTATTGGCTTTTTGCGTGTTTGCTCCTTAAACACATTCTGCTGATCATTTTACTAATGATATCCTGTTGCGCGGATGCCATTAATATATTAATATTTAATAAAAACTAGGGATTCGTGGTCTAAAAACACGAAATACTTAAACGTGAATAAAAG